>APFE030105908.1:0-35912 GCA_000404065.3 Pinus taeda | reverse complement strand
TAAAGCATTTCACCCAACATCAGAAGATTTACGACCTCATGCTTTAGGGGGCAACTGTTATAGACATATTTGGGAACTGCAACCCCAATCTCATATGTCCATAAACCAAGGGCTTCTAAGCCCTTAAAAGTGTTGTTTCATATCCTAAAGGAACAAGGCCAACTGATTACATCATCTCCTAGAATTTCTCCCTGAAAAACTACTCAGAATTGGTTAAAACTAGATCATCTCACTTGCTCCATGGTCAGGGTGCGATGCATCTCACCTATTGCACATGGGGGGTGCAATTCTTACTGAAAAGCCCTTCTATAGGGTGCGATGGGTGAGAGTAGACAAATGGCAGAGGTAGTTTGCTAGGTGGAAACCCAGAGAATCTTATAGAAACTGCTCATTTGACACTTGCCTCTCTGAATTCGCCCTGGGATGAGTAAGAGATCATGAAATATCCAAGTGGAACCAAGAACTATCAGAGAAATGACACTAATCAAAATCCCAGAAGCTGACTCACCTACTTGCAAATATCTATATATGGATCCCTCATCCTCGAGATCCAAATGCTGGAATTTTGTATTTTGTAAGGAAGTGCTGTTGGTTTCTCTGTGAAACATCTTAGTGTTGGGTGATCTAGCTTTTCATGAGGTGAAGAGGGCCTTCATGCTGGGAGGATGGCACTGGGTCAGACCAATGGGTTGTAATCCTCTCTTCTACTACTTCTATAAATAAAGCTATTTGAGTTTTCCTCCATATTCTTGTATATTTCTGAATCTTGTATTGATATATGCATTTGTATGGTTAATATACATCTGATCCTATATTGCTTATGGTTATAGATCTCTATGCTTTGATGGTATTATGCTGCTTTGACTCTATAGGTGTTCTTTAAAGTGGGACAAGTGAGGAAAGAGTGGCAAAGCTCTTTCAAAGGGGAGAGGAAACAAGAAAGGAGCCAAGCGAAAGACTGAGGTTGGTACTCTCTACTTCTCTCCCATCTATCTCTCAAAAAGGAAAACACAAGTGACTTTAATTTGTTTGTTTCTAAGACAGCTACCCGTCTTAGTGGGACTAGCAGCTCTAAATGGACACTAGTTTTCCTGATAACAAGGACAACTATCCTATAGGGTACAAACCTTATCAATATTATTCAGCTCTTCAATGTAGGTTGAATGGCTCTTCAAGGCCTCCAAAAACTTTTCCAACAAGCCTTGACAATATCTTAAGTTTTCCTTCAACAATGCCCTTGCTTAGCTCATCAATGACAACTTTATGATTATCAGAAGGTGTCTCCACCACTCTTCATCTCACCCAAATAATTTTCTTCAAGGTCACATCATGAGGGCTTCCATCAAAGCATTATGAGGTCTCTTATAATGTCTCTAAGGATACCTTTACAATCTTCTTCTGCAAGTGTTCTTCAAACTATTCAAAAGCATTTTACACAGGGCCCACAAGACTGGTCTTCAAGTTGCTTCCAAAAAGGCTCCAAATGATGCTTCAACAAGAGTCTTTGAATTATCTTCAAAAGTGCTCCAAAATCTCCACAAAATCACTTCTAGGTCTTCTTCAAAGATTCTTCAAGGTATGCAATAGGTCTTCAAGGTCTGCAACATGTCTTCCAAGGAATTCTGTAATGATTGATCCCAACAAACCCAACATATCTGCAAGTTAGAGGGAATGTCACCACAAGTCTACAAGAGATATTATTCATATATGTCACAAGGTGATGCTATAGGACAAAAACAATGCTACAGGTCCTAGTTTTCAAATCATAATGTTTCTTCACAAATTCTCTGTTCTCCACTATGCCTTTTTTATGGCCTTCACCAAGATACTTGCACCAAGAGCGATGTGCACAACTTGCTTGTTCACAAGATGTTTTTCACTTCGCTTGTATTCTTTTCTTCTCTGTGGTCATGTTTATCGACTAGATGGATTGTTCTAATTATAAATGTCAATTTTATAGCGATTCGATGGTATTTTAAAGGTTACATCCTATGGAGAGCCGCCCACTAAAAGCTGACTTGATGGTATCAATGTAATGGTAACGCAATGTTTGGTAACCTAGGATTATGATTATTTTAATATTTTTTGGTAGTGTGTAATGTAAGGTAATGTATCGTAGAATAAAATAATGTATGGTTAGAGTTTAGGGATTTTATAGGAAGGTTTGGATTTTTTTTTATGAAGTAAAATGAATATTATTTAGGGCTAGTTTTTAGGAATTTTAGGGTTAGGGTATTAGGAGCATGAGTTTAGGATTTTAACAAGGTTAGGGTTTTTAGGGTTTTATAAGATAGGGTTAGGGATAGATCTTCAATTAGGTCCATTCTCAAGAAATACTAGGGTTTCATTAATTTTATTAGTGCCAACATTTCATGTATTTAGGATCTAGGTTTTTCTCACCTAGGGTTTTCAAAACATCTAGGTTTAGGGCATCATGAATTTGGAATCTTAGTGTTTCTTTACAAGCATTGATAGGGTTAGGGCATCAAGAAGGGCATTAAAATAGACCTAGGGTTTCCATTATCTTCAACAATTACATCATTCTATTGACATCAATGACAACTTTGACCAATAATCTCCCCCTTTTTCATTGATGGAAATATTCTCACCCTTTCAACATTCTCTCCCCCTTTAACATCAATGGAAAATGGCGTGTCCTAACAACACCTTTTTCTATCAAGATATTCCCCTATCATGTTTCTTTTTGTCATGTTTCGCCCCCTATCATCATGATTTCCTTCTTCTAGCAATGTGGTACAAGAGATATGTATTAATGTTCATTTCTTCTTGTGATCAACCAACTCCGAGCCTCTCTGCATAAACCCCACATGTTTTCACTTTTTTCTTACAGAACAAGAAATATTGCTACTTTTTGATCAAGTGGAATGCAACTTCAACAATAGTCCATCAGATATGTAATGGGGACAAAGGGTCATGTCCTTCAATGGACTTTCTCCCCCCTAATCTATGTGTCTCATAGTTCCATGTGTGAATCATCAAGGGTTTTCCAAGGCTCATCAAAGATGTATCTTGCAAGAATGGTCAAATAGTCACAAGCTCCCTCTCATAGAATGCATAGGTGGAATATCATCATCAAAACTTGGAATATCATATCTACCAATGATACATTCATCAGATCAACAACATGAGTTGACGCCTTGAGTGTCCCAGACACTTCCCACATGGTATTCTTGTGATTCAGTTTGCTTCCTTTTCCAAACTTGTGTAACTCTCCTTTAATGCTTGGTTGTTATGGTTTTAGTTTTTTTAGGAACCCAAATCAAGTTACAATCATGATCCATATGACCAATATTATGAAATTTTAAGCATTCCATCTTGTTCATTAATGATGAAACATAAATTATTCTTGAAAATTTGCTTTTAGGAGGTTGTTGGGGAACATTATTTTTTTCCTTATTGTATGCCCTACAATCCTTTTCCATGTGCCTAAAATTTGTTCAAGAATAAAAATAACCAAAAAATATACTTTGGTACCTGGAGGAAGGAGCTTGTCTTGATGTACTTCTGAAGTATTTTTCCTTGTGATCCTTTGATGATATCCATTGCATCTTGCATCCTTGACACTTTCTGCACAACTTCTAGGAGTAGGGTTTCTTATAAGGCCATCTTGATTAATCTCCTTGATTTTGTTGGAACTAGGGGAATCAACATTTCTTCCAAGATTCTCTACATCCTTGTTGTTTGATGCATTAGGGTTTGCATCATTTTTTCTTGAGGGTTCACTTGCATAACCAAGACATGATTTATCAAGGGGGGATCTTTGATGAATTAGGATGTCATCTAGGGTTTGAGATCTCTTTAGACTCTTGTTCAATTGATTAAATTCTTTCCTTAGGATATCAATTTCTTCTTTCATCTTCTTGCATTCGTCATCCTTCTTTGATAGATGGTTCTCCATTTCTTCCTTCATCCTTTTTTCTTCACTTGCTTCTATTTTAAGAGAGATGATGTATGATTTAATTATGAAGATTTCATTATATTTTTCTTTTAGTTGACATGCCATGAATTTTATTTCCTTTCTTGCTTCATCAACTTGTCCTTTTAGGATGAATAATTTTTCCATCTCAACTTCAACTTCTTGCTTTTGTTTCTTTTCTTATTTTAGTTGAGTTTTTAGGGAAAATAATTATTCCTTATATTGACCAATTTCTACTGCAACTTGGCTCAAATTTTCAGACTTTTGTTTAAGATGATTTGTCAAATTGTCTTCCTTCCTTTTTTCTTTGTCCAATTGATTTTTCATGGATACGACTTCTTCATAATGTCTCATCATGTTATGCTGAAATTATTCCCTAAGCTTGTTGAATTACTCATCCCTTTCTTGTATTTTATGCCTCATATGGACAACTTCGTTATTTATCTTGTCAAGATATTGCACTTTATTTTTGAGTTCCTCATTTTATTTATTTGATCTGCTTATGGCCGTTGCAATATTTGTCCTAAGATCTGTTTTGAATTCAACTTCAGAAATTTCATCATTATCATCTTCCTTTTTGAAATTGGTCCCTTCATATTTGCTTTCATTTGTATTATTTTGTTCATCTTGGTGCTCTTTTCCATCATCTTATAGATTAGAGGTTATGACCAACAATATCTTGAAACATTTCGCAAAGCTCTTTTGCTAATGAAAATTTCTCCATTTTGACCTTCATAATATTTGGTATCCCACTCAAGATTGCATTCATTTATATTTCATTATGTTCCTTGGATTCTTCTTTTTCTATTGTGCTTCCAAAAATCACTGAATCCCAAACTTAAAAACCTAAAGCCATTAGAAAATTATTCATTATGACCTTCCATATTTCAAAGTTTGTTCCATTGGTCATGGGATATTTTCACAACTGATTGTATTCTATTATGCAACCAGCTCACAAAAAAAAAACAAAATATAGATCAACAACTTGAGAAATAGCCTCTTCGATGGGGAAACCTCCTTTACATTACATAAATGAACAATTCTCGGATGATACAAATGATAAGGCGTCCTTGGTATATATAGAAGTCTAAAGGGTCACAATATAGTTAAAGCCTACATAACAATAATAGTGTAAGGGCACAACAATAAAAAAAGTGGGCTTCTATGGGGCACACCAATAAGAATATGGGGGCTACATGGGCACAACGATAACAATCAGGGGTTACACTAAAAATAACAATAAAGGGGGCTAAACTAGTATTATAGGGACCCAACACACCCCTCTCTTTCAAAAAAGTGTTGTCCTCAATGCTTGAGTAGTTCTGGATGCTTTTGTATAAAATTCTCATCCTCCCATATGGAATCTTCCGCAGGTAAGTTCTTCCACTTAATAAGATACTTTGAAATTAATCGATTCCATAGTTGTCAGGTTCTTGTTTCCATGAATGCTTCAGGCTCAAATATTATTTTGACTTCTTCATCAAGTTTTGGAAATATTGTTTGAACTGGGAGCTTGTCACCGATAACATTCTTTAAGTGTGAAACATGGAAAACTAGGTGTATTCGCGAAGATGCAGGTAAGTCCAATTTGTATGCCATATTACAAATATTTTGCAACACCTTGTAAGGACCATGATACTTGATTGATAATTTCTTATCCTCCTTAGCTTGCTTGAGGGACATCTTTTTTGTGTGGTTGTAGTTGTAAAAATACCCAATCACCTACATCAAAAATTCTTTCACTGCAATGTTGATCTACCTATTGTTTAATTTGATTTCGTGCCAGAGTGAGGTTATGCTTTAAGAGTTGTAGAACTTCTTGTTGATGCTCGATGTGATCTTCCACTACTTGAACCTTATAATTTTCTCTTAAAGATGATGTGATGGATGGTGGATGATATCCATAAAGTGTGATAAATGAGGTCATTTTTGCTGCAGTATGGAAGGAAGTGTTATACCACCATTCCCCTAGAGGTTAGCACTTGACACATTATGTTTGTTTATAAGATACAAAGAAACAAAGATATCATTCCAAACATTTGTTCACTATCTCATTTTCCTTGTCATATTGAGGATGATAAGATGATCTATGAGATAATTGAGTACGAAGACAAGAAAATAATTCCATCCAAAAATTTCCAATGAAAATGGGATCTCTGCCACTTACAATAATCTTTGGGCTTCCATGTAGTTTTTGAATTATTTCCATAAATGCAGTAGCAACTGTACTAGCTTTAAAAGGATGAGATGATGCATAAAAATGTGCATACTTGGTAAGTCTATCAACTACCACCATGATGACACCCTTTCCTTCAGACTTGTGTAAATCTGTGATAAAATATATTAACAACTCCTCCCAACATTGACTTGGAATGGATACAGGTTGTAATAGACCTGAGCTCTTAATTGTCTCAACTTTATTTTGTTGGTAAACCAAACATTCTGCCACTTCTAAATATCAGATTTAAGGTCATCCCCAAAAAAATCCTTCTTGATCCCGTGGTAATTTTTTAAAAATCCTGAGTGCCCTCCTAAGGGGGAGGTGTGCAATTCCAAAATAATATTTTATTTGAGTTGGGAATTCTTACAAATATATAAGAAACCTTTGTAACACAATGAATCGTTTTTGTAGGCAAATGTATAATATTTATTGGGATCTTGCTGCAACTTTTGAATGAGTTTCCACACCTCTTCATAATTATTTCATTCATCCCTTGCTTAAGTTATCCAATTTGGTTGGATAATAGAAATGGCATAAAACAATGCTTCCACATCCTCATCCTTTCTTGAGAGTGCATCTGCAACAACATTTTTCTTCCCTTTTTGTAGATGATTTCAAAGTCATAAGCCAACATCTTTGTGACCCATTTTTGTTTCTCTTCTAAAGACAATCTTTGTTCCAAAAAGTATTTAAGACTATCATGATTTTTTTTGAACTTGAAGGGTTTTCCCATTAGGTAAGGTCGCCATTCCTTTAGTGCATGTAGTATTGCCAACATTTCCTTCCCATAAATATGTTTGTGAAAATACTTTCCCTTGATTGTACAACTTTCAAAAGCAATGGGTCTTCCTTCTTGCATTAAAACAACACCAATTCCATTTATCGAGGTATCACATTCCACAATAAATGCTTTTGTGAAGTCCATCATAGCTAAGACCGGTGCTTGGCATATTGCCTCTTTAAGATGTTTAAAGGCCTTAGTTGCTTTTGGAGTCCAACAAAATGCATTTTTTTTTTCAATAATCTTGTTAGAGGTGCTTCTATTCTCCCATAATTCTTAACAAACTTGTGATAATACTCTATCAACCCAAGAAATCCTCGAAGATGCTTTAGGGTTGTGAGGGTTTTCCATTCCTTAATGGCTTTAATTTTGTTACAGTCCACCTTAACACCTTCATGAGATGCATAATGACCTATAAATTACACCCCCTATACTCCAAAGAAGAATTTGGAGGTTTTTGCATATAATTGTTTCTCCTCTAATAGTTTGAGCACGCTGTCAACATGTTGAATACGATCCTTCCAATACTTGTTGTAGATTAGTATATCATCAAAAAATACTAACAAAAATTTTCTAAGAAAGGGCTTGAAAATGGAATTCATCCAACCTTGAAAAGTGAAAGGTGCATTAGTAAGGCCAAAAGGCATGACCAAAAATTCATAATTACCTTCATGAGTTTTGTTAAAAATAGAAACAAGAAATTCCAATTTAATCTGTCCTTGAATTAAATTATGAATTAAAATTGAATTCTATTCTCATATCAACTTGTAAATAGTTAATTAAGTTCAATTGACTTAATTGACTTAGGAATTTCGAGTTGGAATTATATTTGGAGTCATGTATGTGTGATCCCTAAATTTTAGGGGTCTAGATTGAGTTTATTGGAGTTGTAATTAGATAAACCAGTCTAACAAAGTTATAGTCAGTTAAACTAGCTTTAACTGTTGGAGGAACTAGTGGAGGTTTAGTAGTGAGTCAGTGCACCGGTGCATCCTCAGTGCCACACCAATTAACTGAAGATTCACTCACAAATAATTCATGCACATCAGTTTAGAGGAAGACCCATTTGAGACTAGAGTGTAGAGAGAATGTACTGTCATTTGTATGATTTTTCAAGTTGTACAGATCATGCATGCAATCAATTGAGGACCTAAGTTTGGATTGCACAATTTTGGAAGAAGGATTTCCCAATTAAATATGGGTTGTTACTCTTAGGAATTGTGCAAGGAAATAGGGGCTTTACAGATAGCATAATTTGTCTAAGTGTTAGCTAGAGCGGGCTTGTGAGGCAGAGAGTTGATCACACTTGTGCAGGGATTGTTCTAGTGAGAACAAGCATTTTATTTTCTTCTGAGATTTCTGATTAATGAAATATACATAGTCGAGTTTTTGAGCAGTTTCTTTCCCTAGAGAAATATTGTGTTATGTGTGATTGATATTCTTCCTCTTACTGATTATTGTTTTCATTGATCATTATTGGTTTCCGCTGTTGAAATTAGAGTAGATTCTTGTCTTATGTTTTAGTACATTACATGAGCTGTTGAATCTACAGATATTTCTACATGGTATCAGAGTTGAAGACAATATAAAAGATAATATTTCGAGTTTTTTGTGCATGTGAACTTCGAATTTGCAGTTCATACTTCAGAGTCGGAAAATGAATTTCTACAGTTTGAGACTTGAGTATGCCTTGGAAGGAAACTCGAATTACATAGCCTGGAAGGATAAGATGGAAGCAGTGTTGGAAGACAATGGCATAAATGAATTCATTGATTAAGACATTCCTAAGCCTCCAACATTGAATGCTAATGATTTGGCCAAATGGAGAAAGTGTGTGGCAAAGGCGAGGTAGATTATTCTTCAGGGAGTTCAGGACCACATTATCTCGAGTATCCATGGTAAGGGAACTCTTTATGATATGTGGAAGGCATTAACATACCCTTTTTAGAATAAAAGTGACCATAGGAAGTTGGAACTAAAGGAAAAACTCAGAAAGATCAAGATGGAGAAGGCTGACTCAATTCTGAAATACTTGACCAAGTTCACTCATTGTCGAGATGAGCTTAGAAGTGTTGGGATTACTGTTGCCGAGGATGATATGGTGAGCCTAGCTCTTCTAGGACTCCCCAAGAGCTGGCACAATTATCAGTACTTTACCAATGGGAGGGAGAAGCTGCTAGTTTGGGAATGACTGTGGTACGATTTGGTACATGAAGAGAATTGGAGGAGCACCAGAGACGAATCCTCATAAAATACTAATGATGAGGAAAATTTTGCCTTAGTAGGTAAGGAAAAGAAAGGGAAGGGGAAGGCATCCCATTCCAAATTGGATTCTTGTCATGGAGGCAAGAATAAGGACATGTCAAAAGTCAAGTTCTTTCATTCTCACGAGTTGGGACATTTTTCTACAAATTTTCTGCTCGAGAAGTCCAAGAAGAAGTCCTTAGGAGGAGCGGAAGGTGAGGCTCTTGCCTCGCAATTTGAATTCGACTTTACCCTCATTGCATGCATGGTGTCATCAATGATGTGTAGTGTATGGTACCTAGACTATGGAGTTTCCTTCCACATGACTGGTAACAAGGAGCTCTTTAGTGACTTGGAGGATAAGGATCTCCAAATGCATATCGAGATGGGTGATGACAGGAGCTATAGTGCTACTAGGTCTGGTACAGTTACCTTTCAGAGGGAGTCAGGTGCTCCCCTCACTTTGTGAGATGTTATGTATGTTCTTGGTTTGAAGAATAACTTGGTATATGTTGCCATGTTGGAGGATAGAGGCTATGGTGTGATCTTTGGTAATGGAAAGGCATTCCTTCGTCACATAGCCACGTGATAGGTAAAGAGGATAAACATTCAAGTGAAGAATATCTATAATTTGGAGGTAGAATATTGTGCTACCTTGAGCAAAAAAGTAGAGAAGGTGCAGACCCGAGACATCGGTGAGTTGTGGCACAGGCTGTTGGGTCACTTGCATCATGGCGCTTTGAAAATCATGCAACAAATTTCTACTGGTCTTCCCAAAGGTACACTAGAGCAAGTTGATACATGCAAGGGATATACTTTGGGAAAATTCACCAAAGCTTCCTTTCATGACAAAGACAATCGAGCACAAGCGATCCTCGATCATGTCCATTTAGATGTGTGTGGACTGTTCTTGACAACATCCACGACCAAGCACATGTATTATGTTATAGTTGTTGAAGATTTTTATCGTAAGTGTTGGATATTTTCATGAAGAAGAAAGATCAAACTTTGCAAAGTTTTGTGTATTTAAATGATTGGTCAAGAAAGATACTGATGAGAAGGTTAAATATCTCAGGAGTGATAATGGTGGAGAGTATGTGTCAAATGAGTTTAAAAACTTCTGTGTGGTAGAAGGGATTAAACGGGAGTTGACAACACCCCATAACCCACAATAGAATGGGGTGGATCAAAGGAAGAATAGAAGCATAGTAGGGGCAACACGGATGATGTTGCATGATCAGGGCCTACCACTACATTTGTGGGTCAAGGCATGCAACACAACTGGTTGGTTCGAAATGCGTTGACGAGATTATCTTCTATGTGATTTTTACCAAAAGATGCTGTTATAATTAATATGGATCGCATAAGTCTAAATTTAACAAAATCCCTCATCGGATTCTAGGGATGAGTACACTAGAGGAGGATTTCTCATGGAAGAGACAAGATGTGGGTCACTTCAGGATTTTTGGGTCATTGGTATATTACCATGTGACTAAACATGCACGGAAGAAGATTGAGCTGGCATCAGAGTTGAGGATATTTGTGTGGTACACTGATACACCTCAAAACTATCGGCTGTATCTTCCGACCAACAGGATGATAGTGGTTCACAGGGATGTCAAATTCGATGAAGAGAAGGCAATGAGATGTTCCCTTGAGAGGGAGCTTCAGCTACATGCGGTTAAGGAGCCTTTAGATCCTAAGGAGGAACCTTAGATTGAAGTGGAGAAACCACATGTAGAGGATCCGGGAGTGGAGACATCCACTCAGGAAGAGTCTTCAAGGGATGGGAGAAAGCGCACAATAGAGGCTGACAAGTTATTGCAGGATGTGAGAGAGAATGTGGGAACATCCACATCATAGTGCAGGCAGAGGAGGTCACCTGAGAGGTACACTTAATACATGGCTCTTATGAGTGGATGTGTTTAGACAAAGCCATCTTCTTTTGAGGAGGCAGTGCAACAACTGGCTTGGGTTGATGCCATGGTGGAGGAGTATGAATCCACTATTCGTAACAATGTTAGGAATGTGGTCCCATGAATGAAAGAGAAGTTAGTTGATGAGGTTCATCAATGGGTAAAATATATGGACCTTAATGCATCTTCATCTTACTAAAATAAACTCTTCTCATAATTATTTACATGTTTTAATTATATTTTGCTTAATGAGATGAGAAAAGTAAGATGTCATGTCTAGTGGTCTAATGTTCATTGATTACAAGTTTTGGGAGCAAATTGTGGCTAATTAGGGTGCAGGAACTCGAATGAGACAAGCAGGAGAGATTATAAGAGATAGGATCTCCCTCCTTAACTCCTCACTCACTTGAATATCCCTCAATCAAATCACACGAGCTCGGAGTTGCAAGCAACCGAGTTATGAGGATCATTGGCAACCAAGATAGTGACAGTTAAGAACCAGTTAATCTCAAGATTGGGAGCCAAACCTCCCTAGATTTAAGGAATTTGTTGGCAAATTCAGTTTTATAAATAAAGAGGCCTAGATCCTCATTAGGATTCATATTTTTTGTGCAATATAGCTAATAAATTTTCGAGTTGAAGGATTGTGACCAAACACTTTTATGTATTTTTGAGATGTTAATGAAAATGAGTAGCATTCCCTTGATCCAACGCTGAGTTGACTCAGAGGGATGAAGCTCTTGGGTTAGGGCCCAACCCTAGTAGCAGAGGTTCCTCTTACTCTATATGTATATTTAGGTTATCTCCTAGTTAGTTGCTAAACTGATTTTGGTGTTGTTAATTTGCAAGTATTGGTAGATTTGATTAGTTTGCTTCCATTTTGAATAAATCTAGCAATAGTATTATAGAGATAAGAAAATATTCAAAAAAGGCTGACAATAAGTGGATTTTACCTCATTCCTCCCTTCTAGGGACGATGACTTGAGGAACAATTCCCATTCATCCCAAAAAAGACATAATTATGGTACCTTTAGGGTTTTTCTATTAATTAGTGTTGGCTTAGTGGGCCCTGACCCAGGCTCAATGTTAATTAGCTAAGAAAATCCCTACACTATTGGCCCTTTCGGCATCAATCCATGGAGCGTAGATTGAAGTCTCACCTGAAGCAGTATGGGGGGATGCATGAACCAAGTTTATGCACCCAGAGATGGTAGTGATGTTGTTTTGTACCCTAACCTTGCCTTCACACAGATCGATAAGCCTTTTAGGGCTTATCAATATATTTCTCTTATTCAGCTTCCAGACCTTCGTGAAGGTCTGCAATTGTCCTTCGTGGACCCTAAACATGTGATTTATCTACTTACACACTTTTGTGAATGTTCTTACCTCTATATTTACCACAATAAACTTAAGTATCTGATAACTTCAACATGTATTAAGATATTTTTTGCGTAAACATATATTATTACTTTCATTCATATAACAAAGTAAAACATATAGATTCGTGTATCAATATAGAATGAAATCATAAGCCCAATATTCTTCATAAAATAATCGCATTCATCCAGAAGTAAATAGATCAAAACACAGATAATTCCAGAATAATCTTCCTTATTAATGCTTCAGATCTTCTTTACAGACTCTAACTACCCTGCTTACACAACTATAGGGGTCCGTGCACTTAGTTGTGGACTTCTACCGTAGGCCTCTGCACACACAACTGTAGAGCCTCTTTCCTATGATAAGATTCTTCACTCTTAGCTCTTACTGACCCATTACATCAACATCCAAGAACTGAACTCAACTAAAACTCTATCTTAGACTCTTCTAAGACTTCCCTTTTTATACAATCCCATGGTCCGCGGACCATGGGAAGATCTCCTAAAGCTGACATGACTTACATAAATGAAGGGTAGAAACCCTTTAAGAAACTTTACATCTTTGCGCTCCGCGACCACAAAATGCAGAGACTTTATACTTTTTATACAAAAACTTGGCCTTTTTGCTCCAAAACTTGGGCTTTCGATCCCAAAATTGACTCCAGGGGACCCGTTCCCAACAGGCCCCCAACACAAATATGGTGACTTGCCCCCAAGTCACTCTGCTGGCATTGAGATCTTGCTGTGAAGACCCCCCAGCTCCACTTTCACCACTGCAACTTCAACAGCACAGTGCGTCGCCGCCTGCTTGACCTGCTCTACCAGTTGCTCCGTCGCTAGTTCTGCGCTATCTGCCTGGATCTTCTCTTGTACTTCTTGAAGTTTGGCCAACTTTCCTTCAATGGTGGAAGTGAGCACATAGGCCTCATCCAACCAAGGCCCTAATCTAGCCTTAAGTGCTTCCTCTTTTCTCTGCACTTCTTCTGCCTTTTCCTTCAATTCCTTTATTTCATGCAGTTTTGCCAATATTTGTGTGATGACGACAGTGCGTGCCATCACTCTTGCTTCATCGTACCACTATTGTAATTCCCTCGCCTTGGTATTTAACCTCTGTAGGTTAGGATCTTCCTACAGACTAGTAAGTACCTCCAACCACTGCGTAAAGGGTGCAGTGCAATCTGTCACTGCGTTATCTACTATAGCAACTACATCCTTGATAGTTGCCTCGCACTATTCTTTGACCTTTGATGGAGTTGAAGGCTGGGCCTTCAACTCAAGCTCTATAATCTTAAGGTTCATATCAAACTAAAACCTAGACAGCTTGATCTTTGCATCGTGCACACCGACAACCAACTTCCAGATCTTGGCTTCACCAATGCTTCTTCTAGGATATGCAGCTCTAGAAAGGTTCTGCATGCTTCAACAACTACTACTGCAGTGTGCTCATTTTTCTACTGCACTTTCTTTCATGTGTCAATTGATGAAGTCTTCTCGACGAACATCTACACATTATTGACCTTCTGTTTGTTGATCGCACTCAGTGTGTGCTGCTCTCGAGGCCAAATTTCGACAATCACACCTTCTTGCAGGGTGTGAAGGGCTTCACTTAGAAGCACAACCAATTTCAACCCAATATGCTTTAGTGCACTGATAGTAGCCCTATTAGCTTCCACTTTTGCAGTCAAAGCTCCATTTGATAGCGCGATGACCTAGGAATCCAAAGAGCGAACCATCTTCGCTGCATTAGAGGTACCTGGTGCTAAACTAGTCTACACCACGCTACTTTTCCCTACACTGGCCTGTAGTTGAGTAGTTTAGATTTGCAGCTCGTGCAGACCCGTTTGAATGGAGACCATGGCTTGTTTCTATTGCTGCTCAAACTACTGCAACAGTTTCATAGTTGCATCCCTGACCTTATCACCAATGTCATCTAATTAACCTTCTATTAAGGTGATCAAGTCTAGCAATGATTTATTGGCCTTGGACTTCTTTTGTAGCCCTTCTTTCTCCTGCTCCCAAGTCCAATTTATCCAGAAGCGGGTTGCCTCTTAGTCTCCACCACACTGTTCATATTACTTCTCATTCTCCATTTGTGACAAAGGAGACTTCTAACTCTGGCTAGAGTCATGCTCTTCCTCCTCCTCCTTTTCTTTTGCATGCTCCTTAGCGGTGTGCTTTGCTTCAAATCTAGATTTTTCCTCTACTTCCTTTTTCTGTCTTTCAACCATCTACTACATTTTCAAACAGGCCTCCTCCTTCTTCTGCTTTCTCACAGACTTACTGGATCTAGTGGACAAACCTGAGGCCATGCGCCATTTTCCTAGCCAACAATTGAGGATCGCTCTTATCGCATCATCTGTCACAAAGTAGGGAGATCATACCATTTCTGTTTTGGGTCCTTCCACACCTAGATGGAGATACAGTGGAAGTCCGCCTTGAACTCTGCATATCCCAACAACTACTCATAAACAGTTGGTGACAGTCTTGGCTTACAGTTGATGGCCATATTGATGCTCATCTCCATCAGAACACAGGAGACCTTTCTCTCGCGAACTCGCTCAACATCCTTCATGGCCCATAGTGAAGAAAAGTTCATTTCTTCTAGAAAATCTGTCGTGATAGGAGGAAACTAACTGTCATCTGGCAACTACCATGCTACCAACACAATTGATGACAAAAGCCATGCGTAATGGAACGTCTTGCTTTGCTCGTGCGCTTCTCTGCAGTTCGCAAGGAACTCGCTGCAGAGGTAAGGTGGCTAATTAAATTGTATGCCCTCCACGCATTAGGCTGCTAATGAGACTACTGGTGCCAGCACCTCATCTGCATGACACTTTCGCATGATCTTCCCAGCCAAGATTTGGGTGGCTACCTAGACCGCGAGGTTAGGTATGCTTGAAATTGAATATCCGCGCGGCTTTTTGACAAGCTTAAACTTGTCCTTCATTCGCTCAGAGAGGTCACGCTCGCCCACCTTTCTGCCAAATTCCTTGGTCTTATTTTGTCCTGAATGGGGTAGTCGGGTGATCCTATGGATCAACATATCAGTTATAGGGATTGGGTCTTCCAACCACAGGCACCCATCGTGCACCAGGCACAACAACTATTTGATCACTATCAAATTTATGGGCACGCGGTGGTAATGAAACACCCATAGTAGGTTCAATAATCTTGCCTTCTCCACCCCACGAATCCACTTCACTGACTCCAAAGCAGTGACACCTGAATCCTTATAGAATACCCACTGCATGAAAGTGTCAGTAGCCAGGTGGGGGAATCACTCAGTATTTTCCAAGTCTCAATCCTCTAACTTTAGAGGTGGGACACGCTCCAAGCACGAACCTTCAAATGTCATCTGATCAGGTAGCAGAGGTGTATTCAGCAAAAAAATTCCCTCATCTGGGTCCTTCGGGACCTTCACCTTACCCCGGCACGGAGGAATGTATTCCGGTAGCTTTGAGATAGGGTCTACACCCTCAATGTCAATGTCCTTTGTGCCTTCATCTACACCCTTGTCAGGTTCTAGGTTTACCACCTTGCCTTTCTCCTGTGTGGTGGGCTTTTCTTTCTTCTGGTGCTTCCTTGGTGACTTGTGCACTAGATGTGTCGCTTTCTATTTATCTTTCTTCATCTTAGGACCCTCTCTTTTCGGCGTAGGCCTTGGCCTAGGTGACCTCGACGACTTTGGCACGTCTGTGGGAACCTTCACATTTATGACCTCAGGGGTAGCTCCATTAGAGGCCATCGATCCACTATCACTTACAGTTTCTGTGGGCGTTGACGTCAGAGTATTAAGGAGCTCTTGGGTTTCCTTAGGCAACATGTTAAACACCGAACTGGCCCCCAAAGCCTCAAAACTCTTAGGGTTCATGCGCAACTGATAGCTCAATACATCAACTCTCAAAGTAAATTTTTTTTTTGGTTGGGAAACCACCTATAATTCATAGGTAAATTCGAATTCAAATCTAACCATTCCCCCCAAAATCCGTTCATATATGCAAGATTGGCGGCAGATTCTCAAATATCTCGCAGTTAATTTCTGTCTTAAATTTCGCCCCCCACTCCTCTTAGCCATTTCTCACTGTCAAATCATGAACAGTGACCATAACTGTCGCTTTTTGTCTACTCTTTATGGTCTCTCCTGCTATAGCACAACTTCCTTCACGCTTCTGCTGATGTTGTGACATTCTTCCATCCCGTGCAGTCCCCCAGTCACGCAACCCTACAACCCAGGTTGTGTATTTTATAGTCTCGCGCCTCGTTTCAGTTTCCTGGAGTGCTAATACTGTGCTTCCATCATATAGTCATCTAGCTAGATCCCCAATGTATGGCTTCAATCAGCTTCCATTTACCTTCCTGGGAAATGGATTTCCATTCAATTTCACCAGCTGAACTGCTCCAGCGTTGGTAATCTCCTTGATGACATAGGGCCCCAGCCAATGCATCTGAAATTTTCCTGGAAAATTTTCAAACTTGCTCTCATATAATAAAACCAAATCATTTACCTTGAAGGTGCGCAGTTTGATGTGTCGATCATGCCATGCCTTATCATGCTCCTTCTGAACTTGCTGATGGAATCTAGCCAAAAACCGTCTTCTTCAAGTTTTGTCACCTACGCGAGTTGCTCCTCCAAGGCTTCATGATCCCCCATTCCTATGAACATTGCTATGCATAGACTAGGTACAATATACTCCATTGGCATCATAAAATCTAGCCATAAACCAGCCTGAAGGGTGTCTGTCCAGTCAGTTTCTTGCAAGTAGTTTTGGAAGCCCATAACACCACGGGTATGCGCATGTCCCAGTCCCTCCTATGTGCATTGCAAACCTTCGTTAGCACGTTCTCCAATATCTTATTAAATTCTTTGACCGTCCCATTAGTCCACGGGTGATATGGAATACTCTTTTGATGATAAACTTGAAATTCCTTCGTTAGCGCGCTAATCGTTTCATTAAGGAAATGTGTACCACTATCTCTCATCAAAATCTTTAGGAAACCAAACCTAGTCAACACATATTCAAAGAGGAACTTCATTATTTTTTCCCCTGTACAGTCCTTCATGGGTTGTGCCTCCACCCATTTGGTCAAATACTCCATTGCGGTGATGATATACCGTGCACTTGTCTTCTTTCCTGGAGGTTGAATCGGGCCTACAAAATCAATGGCCCATTTCTCAAATGGCTGTAATGACACTTGCGGGTTTAGAGGAAGCTCATCCCTCCGCGATGGCTTACACGTCCTCTGACATGCATCACATGCCTTACAATAAATCTTGGAATCCTTATGTAGTGTTGGCCACCACAATCTAGCATGTAAAATCTTCTGCGTTGTTGTTTTTCTTGCATAATGTCCTCCCGCAGCTCCTCCATGAGCTTTAGCGAGGATGATTTTCTGTTCAAACTTAGGTACATAACATTGTAGAATTTCATCCGAGCCCATTTTATATAAATGTCCTGTAATGACAAAAAAATTTGTCGTGCGTGCCACCAGTTCCTTCTTTTGTTGACTAGTATACCCTTTTGGAGCCGTCCCCGTCGTCAAGAAGTGTATGATATCTAAAAAGTGATTGTCCGTGACACACGCTATAAAGAGTTACACGGCAGACAATCCTTCCTCCAAATTAGTAGGCTCCTCTCCTATTTCAATGCGTGACAGATGATCTGGCCCTGCATTCAACGTCCTGGCTTCAAAATGACTTCGAAATCATATTCCTGAAATAGTAGCAGCCATATGCATATTCCCCCCGCCCCCCCAATACAGGCTTGTTAACCAAGTACTTCAATGCATAATTTCTGTATACATCTTAAAGTGTCTGAACTTCTGGAGCGCGTACACCATAGCCAAACCTTTGCGCTCTGTCGTTGAATAGTTCTTCTAAACTTTGGACAACTTCCTACTTGCAAATGCTATAGGGTGATCTAACTCTCCCTCACCGGCCTGTGTCAATACTACCCCGAGTGCAATACATGACACATCCACATGCACATGAAATTCCTTCTTCCAATCCAGGAAGACTAGTATTGACATGGTGAACATCTTTTCCTTTAACACATCTAAGCTTTGCTGGCACTCTTCATTCCAACAGAATGTAGCATCCTTCTTTAGAAAATTCTCCATCGGTGTGGTAATCTGAGCATAACTCTTGATGAACTTCCTATAGTATCTCGTATACCCCAACATTGCGTGCAGCTGTTTCACACTTCTTGGTGCCTCAAAATTAATTATAACTGCTATCTTAGCTGGGTTGACCATTAATCCTTGTCTGCACACCACATGGCCCAACAAGATTCCAAAAGGAACAAAGAACAAACATTTCTTCTGATTGAGCGTGATCTGATACCTTCGGCATGTATCCAGCCCAAACACCATCCAGTCGTCAAAGTATACTTCCAGAAACTTATGAATGAAGTCCTTAAATGCCACGATGACTATGCTCGAAAATATCACCAACGTGTTCTTCAGTCGAAAAGGAATTATAATATACTGAAAGCATCCCCACTCAGTTGTGAAGGAATATGCTTCATGTCCCATTAGTGAAGTAATATTCTTCATGTCCCCTTATATTATCCAACACTTCAATGGTGAACGGAGTCGGAAAAGGATCATGCATGCAAGTGTTATTCAACTTTATGATATCTACACATATCCTTATTTCATCCTTCTTCTTTTCATGAACTATTATTGGGCTCACCCAATTAGATTCTTCCACTGGTTCAATAATACCCGCCACAAGGATTTTATCCAACTCTAAGTGGACCCTTTCTTTAAACTTCGAATTGAGGCGGTAAGGCCTTTGCTTGATCGGCTTCGCCTCTGGTTTCAACGTAATTTTCATAACTCCCAGGTCCCCTATTATCTCCTTTAATTTTGAGAACTTTGTAGGGAACAAGTCCTGGTATTCGTGGAGCAACTCAATGACCTTATCCACCATAACACCATCCCAATAGTCCCGTATCTTCGCAAACTTTGGCTCCTCCCCTGTCCCGATGTTCACTTGTCTTGTTTTCAGCAATGCGGTGATGTCCGAGTTTTCTATCTGTGACCCTTCAACTTCATGGTGTCCTTTTGCTTCTGAGATATTAATGTTACTCAGATCCTCATTTTCTTCTTCAGCAGTCACATTGTAGCACTCCAGCGCGTGGCGTAGCTGGGTGGTCCAATTTGGTTGAATCAAATCTAAGGGATCCTGTGGTATTCTGAAGATCGTTGCTTTGACCTCCTGCAACACTTCATCAATGCACTCAAATCCATATTCAAATCTAAATTTCATCAAGAATCCATCTCTCAAAATATCCCATTTGTCCATGCCATGGTGAAGCTCCATCTCCAAGTACCAATTCATAGGTATCACATCCAAGGTGTGACAGAACAGATGCACCCACTCCGGTTGCAATTCTTCTCCTTAAGCATCATTCTATTTGGCTAAGTGATCACCCGATCACTCCTTCCATCATATTTCTCTGTCATTCATACCTTTGGGTGACCACACTGCACCCTCATCATTCTTCTATATTCGCGCCATCCATCGAAGTTATCTTTATACGTACCCCTCCATCTTGCAAGCGTAGCTCACAGTGCCAAGTCGAAGGCTTGGAAGCGATGCTTCTCCAACACTTCCCTTTCAAATGCATCCAAAAATTTATCAACATTAGTTAAACCATCATAGTAAAGGTAGACTTCTTACCTCTGAAGATATGCAGTGCATCGATTTGGTCATCATGTTACATCGTAGCATAGATACTTCATGCAACCTATTCATCCAATGTTCCAATTCCTCGTTTGAATCTGATGTGTAGGAGATTTTGTGGTCCCATGCAAGACATCCATCAGCTGTCAGATTGACCCAATCTTGATCTCATGCCATTATCTTATAAATCTAGTCCAAATCATCGTCGCTTTCGTAATCACAGACTGGTTCAGTATAGCGCGGTCCTTCTGTAGGGTCCAGTGGTACTACTACGCAGAGTGATTTTATTTCAAATGACATCGTCTGCTTCTTCAAATTAATCACCCCATTCATGTCAATAGCCTAGTTGATCCCAAGGAGTGCAGAGTAGGGATTGCTATCATCCAAAATCTCTATCACTTCAAAATCGGCCAATGCGCTCACACCTTCGATATCGACTGTCACTCCCTGTAATCTACCCATGGGGATAATATTTGCTGATTCTCCATCCTCAATTGAATAGGAGACCACTACAACATAGGACTCTCCATTCTTTCCCATGTCTGTTTAGGCAAAACATTCGCATTGGACCCTAGATCCAGAATGACTTGATCCATTTCATATTCTCCTATTTGCGCGGTGAGTCTCATCTCCCGCCCTGTTCTTTCCTTATGCTTACCAATCTTCTTGACTATGTGCGGTTTGTCAGAAGCATTTTATTTCTTGACACACTAATTTATCAACTCCTGTAACCCTTTCACAGCCTTTCTATTATGCAACAACTTCATAAAGGTCTCCAAGAAATTAGTAAGCATGGAAGGATCCATCTCTTCAGCTGGCTTTTCCTGAATTCCTGAGGTAGAGGCCTCAGTGAAGCTTTTCTTTGCTTCCATGAAGGTTTCCTTTGCATGCTCCAAATAAAATCTGACCTCCTTTTCTAGAGCTTTGCAGACCCATTCACCTTCTTCATGCTTCTTCCCCTTGTCTTCACCAATCATCATTCCATTTCGCAGCATGATGTTCACATTAGGATCCTCTTCACGGGATTCGATCCTCATCATCTGCAAATTCTAGGTAGGCTACTGAGGCTGTGCCCCCCTTTTTGAGTATCTTAGCTAGTAGCATAGGGAATTCTTCTATCACGGGATCAAACTGAGTGCAATATCTGCACTACAGGAACATTGAGTTTGTGCATTCTCACACGTAGTGTCCTAGTCCCACACAGTTGTAGCAAATCACTTGTCCTCGACCTCTACCAGGTCCTCCTCCACATTGGCTTCGTCCATGCCCCTGAAATCCTCCTCGTGCTCCACCAATGCCTTGATCTGGAGGTCAAGTCTCTGCTTGCACCCTATATGTGGGCGTTCTATCCATCATTAGCTCATAGCTACGACAGTTACACTCATCATGACCCATCGATTGACAGAAGTTGCAGAAGAGCTGTTGTGGTGTCTGTACAAATTTCTGCAGTATGTGACAATTGTCTGTCACATGTTTTCTAGCAACCTGACAAATAGCACACCATAGCATGGACACTGTACTTGGCCCTACTTGATCTTTTGGTCTCAGAGGCATCAACACTCCTGTTTCAACATAATTCACAAAGACTGGGTAGTGATCTTTGTCATGCCCTTGGTTCTTGCATTTCAGGCACCAAACTCCTTCGCACACCTCTGGCCGAACTGCTCTATCCTTCTTCAGACTTTGAAACTTTAGGAAAATGTTCTACAACTGTGAATGAATCTACTGAACTCCTAAATTAGCATCCTGCATCGGTGTCTCATGCAATCTCATTGCAATCTCCGAGGCTTTCGCCTGGGTCCCAATCTTTTGTTGTGATAAAGCGACCCTCAGATGAGGTAAGAGCGAAGCCACAAGCCATTCACGATGCTTCCCATTCATAATATTCATGTTGGATTCGCAGATCGCGCACTTCAACCTCTAATACAAATCCTAGGGTGTCTTGCTAGGCTTCATCATGATATCCTTGAATCCCACAATTGGTTGAGCTTTAGACTTAGGCCTACTAAAATCCTTATTCTACATGGTCTGAATTGCTAATGAAGCCATCGGGTTACAGTGTAATACTTAATGTACCATGTCAATGCACATTCCTATAAAGCAGTGACCAATGTTGCTTTCTTCATCTGATCATCCGTTATACCCTGAGCCTCTCATACGACCCTTGCGATGAACCAAAATTGGTCCCAGTCCTCAGTTCCCAACCCCTTGAACACAAGAATTTTTATTGAATTTTCCATATTGCGCGGTGGTGGGGCTGGCTGTGGTATGGGTGAAGGTGTATGCGGTGGAGGTGAAGATGGAGGTGGTGTGGGTGGATGGGGTATTCGCGGGAATGTCTGTCTTATCAACTGAACAACGATCTGCAGAGAAGTCTGTGTTGCTTCCTCGTCATCACTTAGAGGAGGTTCGATCAATAGGCTATATTTAGGGCTCAACTTCCCTCTGTCCCTGAATATCTTTCCACTTCACATATCTCCAAACATCAATGTAGCTGCATAACTCACTTTTCAAACAAGTGCATCTTAATCCAAGTAATTAAAAACCTTAAATACTTACCTCGCGGTCCCTTGAATAAGTGGCGCTCTACTTCGCTGTAACTGACCGAAGTATCGACCGCGAACTTTGTCACGAATCCTCATATGATACGATTGAGCGAGTGATCGACATCTCATGCGATCTTATCTTCTGAGGCTTCCAATATCCACACTAACTTTGGGGTCCAAACTATCGGACCGTGAAACCTCCACCTTCCTTGGCCATCTGCCAATTTAGCGATCCACTCGTATAATTCAACCAGGAAGGAACATAAGAAGATTTCATGTATCTCTCTGTACAAATATCTATCCAACCACTGTTCTTTCATTGATTGTGGGTTCCTGTTCTCTTGTGCCATGAATTCGTGGATCTTTCTATCCAACCAGTCTTTAATTTCCTTCTTAGTTGGATTCCAATGATGCGACATCGCACATCTCTTTTTGTAGATTCCAATCCCGACAATGGAACAATTTGTTGGCTTAGTGGGTCCTAACCCAGGTTCAACGTTAATTAGTCAAGCAAATCCCTACACTACTAGCCCATTCGACATCAATCCACAGAGCTTGGACTGAAGTATCACCCGAAGTAGTATGGGGGGATGCAGGAACCAAGTTTCCATACCCAGAGATGGTAGTTATGTCATTTTGTACCCTAACCCTGCCTTCGCATAGGTCGATAAGCCTTTTAGGTCTTATTGATATATTTCTCTTATTCGGCTTCCAGACCTTTGCAGAGGTCTACAATCGTCCTTCGCGGACCCTAAACAGGTGATTTATCTACTTATGCGCTTCTGTGAATGTTCTTACCTCTATATTTACCCTGATCAACTTAAGTATATGATAACTTCAACATGTATTAAGATATTCTTTGCGTAAACTAATACTATTACTTGTGTTCATATAACAAAGCAAAACATACAGATTCGCGCATCAATATAGTATTAAATCATAAGCCCAATATTCTTCATAACATAATCACATTCATTTAGAAGTAAATATATCAAAACTCAGACAATTCCAAAATAATATTCCTTATTAATGCTTTAGATCTTCTTTACAGACTGTAACTACCCTACAGACACAACTGTAGGGGTCCCCGCACTTAGCTGCAGACTTCTACCCTAGGCCTTTGTGCACACAGATACAAAGCCTCTTTCCTACACTAAGACACTTCACTCTTAGATGTTAATGACCCATTACATCAACATCCAAGAACTGAACTCAACCAAAACTCTACCTTAGACTCTTTTAAGACTTCCCTTTTTATACAATCCCATGGTCTGTAGACCATGGGTAGTTCTCCTAAAGCCAACATGACTTACATAAATGAAGGGCGAAAACCCTTTAAGAAAATTTACATCTTCGTGTTCCACAACCACAAGACTCGGAGACTTTACACTTTTTATACAAAAACTTGGCCTTTCTGCTCCAAAACTTGGGCTTTTGACCCAAAAATTGACTCTAGGGGACTCATTCCCAACAATTAGGTCATCATCTTTCAGTTTTAGAAGATAGGTTGCAATCGACATTTATGATATCTTAGGTATTGCATTAATTTCATGTTGCTTTCATAATGGTTTCAAGCATTCCCATGCATGAACTTGGCAAATAAATGATGAAAATTATGTTTTCTTCTATTTTAGTAAACCCTTCTTGTTTTGAGACGAATTTATGGATAAATGCCAACAATGATGTATATGTTGCAGGAGTTTCTAAATTGTAGGAAGACCTCATATCATCAGCCTCAACCAAACCACATCCACCCATGATTGCCAAAATCAACTAAGTTCTCAATTCGAATTATCATTTTACAAGGAATACCACTCCCTTGCCTTATTTCCTTCTTACTCACCTTCTCTAAGCTCCATCCCACGTTTCAAAACATTCCCTATGATTTTGGCCCATTCTTGTAGGAAAACAGGGCATCCTGTAGGTGAGCTAGGACATCCTGTAGACATCCTATAGGAAAACCTGTAGTGGCTTGTTTTGAGCCTGAATTGTGAAAAAACCATCACTAAAGCTAGGAGTAAACCCCTACTTGCCTTCCAAGCCATCTGAACCATTTCACCCATCTCCCTCCACACCTATCTCACCTGCCATGCAACCAAGAAGGATTAGCATTTACATTTTTACAAAAAGATAAAGAGAAAAAAAGGTCTTTATATTTATTCATGCACACAACAGTTAAGTGCTTGTTTAGATCAGACTTCATTCTTAGGCTAGTTAAGACTTCACATGTGTTAAATTCAAGTTCTTTTGCAAGAAATGTATATTAACAAATAGCTAGATGAGTTATGTGTTTTGTAAGCATTTATTTTAGTCTTTCATTACTGTAGTAAGTAGCATTTCAATTCTCTCAATTAGGGTAAAATTCTCCTCTCTAAATTGGTAATCAGAATTCTTCTAATCAATAGAAGGTTGGTTTGAGACACCCTAGTGGTCTATCACCCCAGCTTAGAAGTGACAAAGAGTGGACCATTACATCTATTTGTGTACATATCACTGTCACCTCCAAGTTTGTACGAACCTTAGGTTGATGAAGTAAAGTTAGTAGCCCCAGGAGTTGGAACATCCTTGGTGCAATACTGGTGCTCATCTTCCATTTCTTATATCTTTCATTATGCTATTAGTTCCATTTTGAAAAGTAGTTTTAAGTTGGTTTGATTTCCTTTCCATTTTGCAATTGATTCCATTCAGTAGTTAGTTTCAATTCAGTTTGTCTTTTCAATTTTTCAATTAGTCTTAAATATTGAAAAACAAAACAAAAACACTCATTTCATGCCTTGTAGGATTAGGGATAACTTAGGAAACTTTCTACCAAATACACCGACCACTTCAAACAACCAACCTTCCCTCTTCTTCGGTGGCTGTGAATTAGAGAAAACCTTAGGCGAACAACCAGAGATTTTTGAAGAGCCTATAGGGGAAGAAGACTAAACCATTCCAACTGACATAATGGTTGAAAATAAGAATGAAAGGGGAGATAGGGAAATAATTGAGGGTACGTTTCCCATCAGAGAAACTAACGGGGATGCCAAATAAGCCCCTCTTCTCTTCCTCACTTCCATGGCCTGACCTCAGAAGATCCAGCTACTTTTTTGTTCGAATTTGCTGTCATATGCAAAAATTATGATTACACCTCTGATGATCAGAAGTTGAAATTATTCCCATCCAATCTCAACAATGTAGCCCTACCCTGGTTCATGGGTTTACTTGGGGATAGTATCACCACCTGGTCTCAGATGCAGCAAGCTTTCAACAACAAGTATAGGGACTACTGCAGGTCCAAAGATACCAAAGTGGAATTTTTTAGAATAACCTTGGGACATGATGAGTCCTTAGAGGATTATGAGGAAATATTCTGTCTCAACTATAAAGGGCTAGGTGCACACTTGATCCTGACTCACTTAAGTTAGTCCTTCTCAGGGGGATCAAAGAAGATATCCTAGAAACCCTGAACCTGCTATCAAGAGGGGACATCTACCAACTACCCTATGATGATATGAGAATGTTGTCAAGAATCACTCCAAGGCAGCTAGAAAAAGGGGTAGGTTTAGTCAAATAGTGGACAACTCATCCTCTTCCAACACATCTATAAAAAGTGAAATTTGGAACATGTTGGAAGATTTTAAGAGTGAAATGATGAAAACCCTTGCCCTACATATGGACACTATGCAAATCAAGAGGAATCAGGAGGAAGCAGAGAGAGAATTAGCCATCTTCTACCCTAGATGCATAAGGAGGCACCCTAGGAATGAATTTCCATTGAACCTTATAGAAATATGCTCGGTTTGTGAGGAAAATCACTCCATAGAAAAGTGCCCTTCTCTGCCTGGACTAAAAGATGTGTATCAGGGAACTGAAGGGGTGATTGAAAAACTTTGCTATATAAATCAAAGGAGGCCTCATGGGTCTCGACCATACCAATAGGGCATGCAAGGGTCATCCTATTAATATTACAACCCTAATCAAAACAAATCCATTCCCTCTTGGTGCCCCTTGCTCATCCCTCCTGGTCTACACCTTCTCCCTGGTCTTTTTCACCTCAATACCATTCCCAGCTGGCCAACCAGCCATTTCAGCCATATACTCCTCCAAAACCTCAATGGAATGCACCATCCCAGGGGTGGAGGCCCCCATACAACAATTCTCCAGCTTTATTGCCTTCACCTCCATCTCAACCATAACTTTTACACCTTTCTCCACCTAAACAACCTCAGATGCTTGCCCAACCAAACCCGAACCCAAACAATAGATAGGCACAACAGGTCTACAGTGGAGAGACATCCTACCCTTCTTATGCTATGGAAATTCATGAAATTAACCTTAGGTCTGGGAGAGTGCTCCCAGGTAACCAACGTCCTTCTCGACCTAGGGAGAGTGAGGAGGAAAGAGAGGAAAATATGCCTAGAGTAAATCCACCACCATTTCATGAAAGATTAACCCATCCATACCAGCATACCCTAGTAGAGACTGAACTTCTGGGTGATTTGAAAAATGTGTGTCAAAATCCCACTTCTCCAAGCTATTAAGGATGTACCCATTTACAACAAGCTGATTAAAGAGAAGTGTTTCAAAAATCCAGGAAGGTGGAAAAGAGACACCCCTACCATTAATGTCATTGGACAACTGTCTGACTTAATGCTGGGGTAGGTAATTTGCACAAAGTATTTAGACCCTGGGATCCCTGTAATATATGTACACATTGATGAAACCATTGTCCCCCATACCTTAATTAATCTCGAGTCTGCCATCAATGCAATGAATAAGGACACTATGCTCAAGCTGAATCTCCAGGGATCATTAAGAAAGGCCACGATAGTCTTGCAGCTTGCAGACCGATCCACAATAGCCCCTGAGGGGATTGTTGAGGATGTGATGGTCTCTATTGATTCTTGGGAATACCCTACAGAATTATTAGTTCTCCAACCTAAGACCAAATTTAATGGTTATCTTATCATCCTTGGGACGCCTTGGTTAGCCACTGTCGATGCCTACTTAAGCTGCAGGGTTGGAAATATGACTATAAAAAATGGGCATCTATCGAAGTAGTTGGTCATGTACCCTCCTGATCAGCCATCTCTAGAACATGACTTACCTTTATGGCTAGAAGAGGAGGAAGAATATGAAGTCTACTCCTCCCAAATATATACCCTAGAAACTTCCATAGGAGGAAGACAACCTGATGAAGATGATTTGATTGAACACATCCTCCAAAATCAAACTCCCAACACCATGTATCTGGAGGAAGTAGTGAAGGAAACAAAAAATAACCATCAGATTGATCTATGTTGAGTTGAATCAAACCCTACTCGTGTCAATACAATAGAATTCAACCTTGAAATAACATTGAAAATCAACCCCTCTCTCTATGTACACCAAGAAGAAGAGTTATGTAATATGCTAAGAGTGCATTTGGATGCATTTGCTTGGAATTACAAAGAAATGAAGGGAATGCACCCCTCGGTGTGTACTAACCACATTTACATCAAGGAATATTACAAAC
Organism: Pinus taeda; assembly: GCA_000404065.3. Classification (NCBI taxonomy): domain Eukaryota; kingdom Viridiplantae; phylum Streptophyta; class Pinopsida; order Pinales; family Pinaceae; genus Pinus; species Pinus taeda. Next base: position 7,704 of record APFE030105908.1, on the reverse strand, counting down.
CAGTTCGACAACCCCAAAGGAGAATGAATCCAGCTCTCAAAGATATAGTCAAAGAAGAGTTGTAGAAGATACTAGATGTAGGATTCATTTACCCTATCTTGGACAGTGAGTGGGCGTCTCCTCTGGTGCCTGTTCCAAACAAAAATGGAAAGTGGAGAATTTGTGTCGATTATCGAGAGCTAAAAAAAGCCAAAAGGAAGTACCATTTTCCTCTACCTTTCATTTACCAAGTTCTAGATGGTCTGGTAGGAAAGAAGTTCTTCTCCTTCTTGGATGGATTCAATGGGTACAATAAAATCTAGGTTAGCCGAGAGATAAAAAAAGCCACAAGGAAGTACCATTTTCCTCTACCTTTCATTCACCAACTGCTAGATGGTCTAGTAGGAAAGAAGTTATTCTCTTTCTTGGATGGATTCAACGGGTACAATAAAATATAGGTCTGCCCAGAGGACCAGGATAAAACCACATTCACCTATCCTTGGGGTACTTTCGCTTATAGAGTCCTTCCTTTTGGTCTATGCAATGCCCCTACCAATTTCTAGAGAGCAGTCCTCTGTATCTTTGCAGAGCTAGTCCATGATGCAGTAGAAATTTATATGGATGAATTCACACCCTATGGGTGTGATTTCCAAGAGGTTCTCTCTAACCTAGGCAAGGTGCTAAACAAATGCATTGAAATGAACTTATTCCTTAGTCCCGAAAAATGTGAGTTCTTGATGACTGCAGGGATTGTTCTAGGTCACTCAATATCTCAGGAAGGACTGCAGGTAGACCCAAATAAGATAGCCATCATCAAAAGGGTCCCGACTCCACGGAAACAAAGGGATGTCATAATATTTTTATGTTTAGCCAGATACTATAGGAGATTTATAAAATATTTCAGCAAGTTAGGTTCTCCCTTATTTGGGTTATTGGCTAAAGACTCCGAATTTTTATGGTTAGAAAGCTTCCCCCTGGACACCCTAAAGGACAAGTTGACTATTGCACATATTCTCCGAGACCCAAATTGGGATCTTCCTTTTCATATTCATGTCGATGCCTCTCACAAATCTATAGGAGCAGCTCTAGGCTAGATAGATGACAAGCTACCTTATGCCATTTACTTCATCAGTAATAATTTGTTGAAAGCCGAGTTAAACTACACAGTAACTGAAAAAGAGCTCCTAGCTGTTGTGTATTCATAGAATAACTTTAGACATTACATTACTGGTTACCAGACATTTGTACATTCCTACCATGCTGCAATTAGATACTTGATGAATAAACCCATTGTAAATTCCCAGATTATTAGATGGTTACTTTTATTGCAACAATTTGATTTAACTATTATTGATAAGCCTATAAAGGAGAATGTAGTTGTGGATTTTTTTATCCAGATTAACTTTGCCTGCAGGGGAGGAAGGAATGGTTGATGACCAGTTACTACATGAACATTTATTCTCCATTTCAGTTCTCTCTCAATGGTTTGTTGACATAGCAAACTACCTGGTATTTGCATGGTTCCCTCCAAATTTGTCCTCCAAGGAAAAGAGTAGAATCGTAAGAAAAAGAACCCCATTCACTTGGATTGGAGGAAATCTCTTCTAGCTAGGTCCGAATCAAATTATGAGAAGATGTGTCAGGGAGGAGGATGCCTTCAACATCCTTCTGGCTTGTCATGATGGGCCTTGTGGAGGTCACTTTGCAGCCAAAATAACATCATTCAAGGTACTACAAGCTGGTTATTACTAGCCCACTCTTCACAAAGATGTAAGGAGGTATACTAGCCAATGTGATTAGTGCCAAATGATGGGAAAACCTACCCTAAGGGATGAAATGCCTCTACAACCTGAAGTGACTTTCGATCCATTTGACAAGTGGGGCATGGATTTCATCGGGCCAATTGACCCTTCATCCAGACATAAGCAGTACATCATTGTGTGCACTCACTACTTAGCAAAATGGGCTGAAGCCAAAGCCATCAAAGTAGCAACAGAAGAAAAAACAACTGAATTCTTAAGGGAGAATGTGTTTTATAAGTTTGGGTACTCTAGAGAGTTGGCCACTGATCAAGGCAGTCAATTTACATCTCACATGATTGAAAATATGTTAATCCAACACAAGATTAATCACAGAAAATCCACCCCTTACCACCCATAGGATAATGGGCAAGTGGAAGTAAGCAACCGAGCATTGGAAGGCATTCTAACCAAGGTGATTAGAAGTGACAAAAAGGATTGGGAAGACAGATTAGTTGAGGTCACCTGGGCCTACAATACCACCTAGAAGACCACCACTGGCTTCACTCCTTATGAGCTAGCCTATAGGAAGAAATCCCTGTTGTCCATTGAATTTGAATACAACATCTTAAGGATGGTAGCACAACTTGATCTAGATATCACAAGGGCACAACAAGAAATATTGCTCCAATTGATGGGTTAGATGAATTTAGGATGCATGCCCTCCTACACACAGAAGTGACTCAAGTACAAAGGAAAATTTGGCATGAAAAGAATATAAAAGAAAAACAGTTTCAAGAAGGCGACTGGGCCTTGTTGTATGATTCCTAGTATAAAGGTTTCAAAGGCAAGTTAGGGACTAGATGGTTAAGGCTTTATGAAATAGAAAAGTGTCATGATAATGGTGTTTTTCAAATAAGAACCATTGATTCAGAGGCTATCCATTTGCTTGTAAATGGGTATAGATTAAAAATCTACAAAAAGCCCTTATCAAAATAAGAATTCATTAGTAGCATCAAAATGATGATCCAACAAGTCTTAGCTTCCACCCCACCAAGTCCTTGAAAAAAAATAAAAATAAAAAATAGAGAGACTTAGGTGTAAACCTCCATGATGCACCTGAGTACAATTGTTGGGTTGAAAACCTCTTGAGGCGGCCCAAGAGTGTTAAAAAAAATAAAAATAAAATATCTCTGGGTGGAAATCTCTTTTGAGGTACCTAGGGCAAGAAACTAGGATGAAAACCTCCTTGGAGGCAGACTAGTTGTTTTTCAAACAAGAAAAAAAAGGGAGAAAAGAGAAAAAGATACAAAATTGACAATTTTGTTTTGTAGGACTGCAAGGGGAAGTTTTGTAGCGGCTCCAACCACCCTCCAAAATTTTTCCTTAGCTTGTTTTGGAGCCTCTGTGCCAAAACTTTGCACAAATTTGTCTTGCTTCATCAAGTACTCAAGCTTCAATGTTTTCTTCGCACAAAGGTAGCCTATTGATCACAGTCGATCCATTCCCCTCATAGGCTGTTCTCCTGGACTTGGTCCAGTTGCAGGCTGAGCAAATTCCCCTTGAAATTAATGCATTTCTGGAGGGAAGCCAGCTTTTCCTCTAGAAATTGAGCAATCCTCTCTCGGAGCCTGCTGAGCTCCAATATTGCGCAATCCTCTCTGGCAGCCTGGTGAGCTCCAGGATTGTGCAATCTTGCTAGCCAACACTCCTAGCAAGATTTACGTAAATTTCCCCAGCAGGGCTGCTCAGCCCAGGATTTCCACAAATCTAGGTAGAAATCAACTTCTTTGCCCAAGAATTACGCAATCCTCTTGGGTAGTCAGCCTAGCTCCCAACCAAGAATGCACATTTTTCCCAAGTAGTTAAGGAATTGCATGCATGAACAGTTTGGTTGACCAGTTCCACTCGGGACCAAGGAGACTTGACTTGCATGCATGCATGACTTTCTCTTCCCGGAATAGTAAGAGACAACATTCAAATGGCATCCCATGATTTAGGGAGCTATTTTTAGTAGCCGGGAGTTACATGCAAAGTTGTTTTAGAAGTTTCCCTCCAAGTGTTGTTTTTTCCTAGATTTGTGGCATGTGCGTCACGAGACCAAAATTATTTATTCAACGCATCATTGCTCATTCATTCACATCAATATTGGAGCTCTGACATCCCACAATACATCCAGGATTCTTCAACACATCCGGCTCAACTATGCACGGGTAAGTGGGCTCAACTTGTCTTTTTCAACATTTTTGTTGCTTTTTGTGTATTCGCTTATGTGAGTGTTGTTTTCTTGATTTCTTTGAATTCTTGTTGTCATTTACATGTCTACTAGCTTGTCCTATATTTGTTTAAGTTTTCGTTGCTATCTCACTGTTGTCGCATGCATGAAACTGTTTTGCACGGACGTTCACCCAATCGCTGAACTTCCTCACCCACATGCATGTTGATTTGTTTGTTGAATCTTTCTTTCATGTTTTACATGTATTGTGAATCACTTCTGCTATCACTTAGTGTCACCATGCATTCATTGTTTTATTTTCTTTCAGTGTCCCGCTGGCGAGTTGGGCCAACCTTGGCTCGGACTCTGCCTTCACCAAGGCTACATTATGCAATATGGGAAAGGAAGGCTCACCTTCCTCTCTAGAAATGCGCATTCCTGCCTAACACTAGCCTCCAGGACTTTTTTGTGCATTTCTAGAGGACAATGGCTACTTGGCCCAAGAAATTGCGCAAATCTGCCCTTGGGCCAACTGTCGTTCCCAGCTGGAATTGCCCATTGCATAATCCCAGTAGCTAGCTACCTGACTGGATTACGCATTTTGCAGATCTAGCAGCCAGTCCTGCCTCCCAAACAATCTAGACTGCCTTTTGCGCAGTTTTGGTAGCCAGTCACCCAACCTCCCAGTAAAATTTGTGCAATCTTGCTTATTAGTTTCCTAGGTATGTGTTGTGTCCTTCCCATATTTTCTTTGTTTCCACTGACATATTTCTTGCCATGCATGTTTCTTGTTTCCATATCTTTCAGCTGTTCATCTTTCTCAATGGATTCCAAGAGAACATGATCATAGGACACTGATGGAGTTGCGGCTGGAGCAACAGTTGAGAAGGTGTCCTCTAGTCTGCCGATCTATGAAGATACAAAGTTGTATCTAGACAAGGACATCAAAATAAAGTGGAAAGAGGTTAATGAAACATTCATAGGCACTTTTGGGGAAGACCTTGAATATCGGCATGTGTATGTGAACATTCAAAAGTCCGACTTGTACCAGATTGCATGTAGATACACCGTGTTCCCATCTGAAGACATGATTCACTGGATCGTCTCTCACACTGATCCCATGACGATGACCTTGAGCAATGTTAGTGGGATGAATCTTGCGACCTTCTGAGTACAAGATTATGATGAGATGTATCAAATGTCAGAGCCTGTGATTGTCATGAGTTGTCCATTCAACTTTCCCAACAACAGAGGTAACTCCAGAGAAATTCTGAAGGATTGGGTAAAGGAGCCAACTCGTTTCAGGATGACACCCAACCAGATCTACAAGACAAAGATATTGAGGAAGGCATACCAATACTTGGTCATATTCGCATGTCGACTAAGTGGTCAAGTGAGAAATGAAACCTTTCCTTAGAGTTGGGTGATTGCATTGGACCAACTTGCTAGAGAAGGAAGACCATGCAACTGGTCTGACATACTGGCCCATCAGCTGAAGGAACAAGTCACGAAGGCTCGACAGTTACCCGAGGGCATGCATGCAGAGATTTATATGTCCGCCTACATCCTAGATGCAGTCTGTGCCTGACATGAGTTCCCAGGCTTGGAGTGGGCATGGTCATGGCAGAGATTGTTGTGAATACGTAATTGTCCGAATGTAGCTTCAGGGGAGTAATCATATGGCCGTTCGACCATTTTGTCACCCCAGTGTATAGGATGATATTTGAACAGGATCCACCCTGCATGTCAAAGGAAGCAATGGAGGCGTTGTTAGTTATTGCAGATTGGTATGCCTCACTGTCCAACACTTTCATCCGAATGTTCAATGCGGAGAAGCCTCCGCATGTTCTGCCAAAGTTTGCCTTGGATGTACTGGTCATGCAGGAAGTAGCGTATCACATCTCTACAGATTGATAGCTAGACTACAACGAAAGAAGAAGGCACCTTGGCCCACTCTTCCATTGCGGATTGGGTTATATGAGATCCGGAGTATCAATCGAGTGGATGTTGAAGAAGAATAGATGAAGAAGTACCCGTCTGACCTTTGAAGCTTCAACCTATATGACCCGCATTGCATTGTGAAGGATCACTGCATGAGAGTTTAGTTCAACTGGATCCATGGGGCATTTCATTGGGTTGAGGAAGACTCATGGAGGTATTGCTACAATTCCTCTAGACCCAATGAATAGGTCGGCTTTGTCATAGAGTGGTTAGCAAAGCAACATGAAGTAACATCATGGAGAGCACCAACAATTGCAACAACAGTAGAGGAAGCAGAGCCAAGCATACACATACCTGAAAAAGGGAAGAGGAAGAATGTCAACCACATGGGGGGAGGAGAAAAGCTACAAGTTTCAAGCAGATCCACTTATAGAACAAGAAACTATGGCTATTCAGGTGAAGAGGCAACAATGCGACAAGTGCATCATGTGAAGGCAGGGGGATAAGAAGAGAATGGAAGAAGAAGAGAAGGAGTTGCATGAGCAGAGGGAGCACCTTCGGAAATAACAAAAGCTACGCCAACGGGAGAAGGAAGTGCAATAGAAATTGATACAATAGGGGGCACATCATGTGCAAACAGATGAAGCAGCGCTTGTACAAGTAGTTGATTCATCCGAACCACTGGCATTAGGTGAACACGATGAACCATCACAGGGGCAAGAATTTGCTCATGAGATAGAATAGGTGCTTGAACAATTGGATGCAGACATGGAGCAGTAGGAGTTGGAACAACACACCAACCTCATGCCTCGCCACAAAGAGGTCGACTCACCCACTTCAATGCATCCAGATGATGAGCAAGTATCGAATGACCAAGGAGGCACTAAGATCCTTGGTGGTCAGCAGGAAGTAGAGGTGCACAACATCTCCTTTGACGAATCTCATCAACTAGTTGTGTAGTCTCACAGAGTACTGACTCTGGAGGACCAGACATCCCCTGCACAAGTTGAAGAATAAGTGATCATGACTGATGTGCACAAACATCCAGCTGCTTTGGCCGATGCCACTAGAGTGTATTCTGAAGCCACTAGCTCAAGTGTTCGTTTCCTCATAGCTGAGAATGAGCGAATGGTGAAGGAACTACAACTGGCTAAGCAAGGAGGAGACTTGGTGATATTGTTTGCTCGAAAACAGTGTAAACTTTGAAACGAGAATTGATACTATTACCTGTTTCGTAGAGATAACAAAAAAGTGACCTGATTTTGAAAAGGGGTGATGCAGAACACACATGTTTTTTTTAGAGCATAGTTTTTGGCACTTTAATTTTTTTTATGTACATTACATTTTAGAATGGTAGTGATTTTCATGCTGATTTAAAAAAGTGAGTATTTTGCATCACACCCTTTTTTTAAAAGACTTATTTTTTGACTTTAAATTTTCTAGTGTATGAAATGTAAATAATTATTTTCTAAATTTGATAGTTTTTGAAGTGGTCATTTTCTTCATATTTTTTTGTTTTTTTATTTTATTTTATTTTTTATTTTTATTTATTTTTTATTTTTTGTAGTGAGGTTTTTATTGTTTTGCATTTTTAAATTAGAAAGTTGATATTCTGAATTTTAGATAATCTACATATTTATACATCCTTAATTAATTTTTCAATCCACATGAAATAATTGTTTCTAAAAAAAGTATTTTTTAACAATGGACATAAAAATTTTTAACATAAATATAACAAAAAAACTACACGTTTTGATAAATTTTTGCTAGAATTGACATGTCAAATCACAATTTTTATACGAAAATTTTAACTAAAAATGGTTAAATAAT
>APFE030105906.1:106889-135488 GCA_000404065.3 Pinus taeda | reverse complement strand
TTATGTGTTCAAGAGGTCTGTAAACAAAACATTCAACAGCAAAATACCTATCATTCATTGTGTCATCATTGAGTCAGTCCTTGCAGCAACATTTCTTCAACTTGAACTATGATTTCGTGTTGTGGGCTTGCCTGCGACGGGTCGCTTTCTATCGACATCAGCACATTATTTGGAGAGTTGACTTAGAAATCGTCAGTACCTTGAAGTCTGCATGCATCAAACGCAGGTTTCTGGCCTTCGACGTCAGTTTCATCATTGACTTGCGATCGAAGGATTCCATGAAATGTTCGACATCGACTCATTCATTCACATCTCATGGATTGTGCTGGGTACTTTGAGAACCATTGACATTACTGGCGGTCTCTCTCACGCTTGTTAACAGTTTACATCATTGACTGGTAATCAAGTGGTTTCTACCATGTTCGACATCGACTCATTTATTCACATGGCTAGAATCGTACCAATTCGGGAAGTAGAGATGAAGACCCTGGATCTAGTTTCCACCATCCAGGCTGCGAGGAGTTTTGTATTCATTATGTTGTAGACCAATCATAAACAGATGGCTGCGCCCATACTGTGTCTAAACGAGTCTATAATTATGATGTATTATGAAATCATTCCTGTATCAGAGTAGTTAGTCTATTAGCTAAAGTTTTTTGATCTGATTATGGGAATGCCTACCTCAGCAATGATATGATCTTATACATGTATTTTGTGTTGAAAATTGCAGGTTCTGACTGGGCTCTCCACAAGATGATCCTCGAAATGATAAAGTACTTCACCCTTCCTATATGATATAAACCCTTATCTATTACAGGCTTCGTACTTTAGGGGGCAATCTGTTACACTGAAATTTGTCACCATGACTATCTGCAGTTAATATGGCTCCATCAATAGTCATATTATCCTCCCTGTCAAGCCTTATACCTCTGCTCTCCATGTCAAACTTAAAAAAAGAGAGAAAGTCATTAAAAATCATGTTTATCTCTGGGTACGCAGGTTCTCTCTACCTTGCCTGCGTGTACGCATCCCAAGATCATTGTACCTGTGTACTTGTACGCTCTGTAAGTCAAGGGATGGGTGCGTATTCCTGTAAAGGTCAAAAGGCACAAGTTTCATCTTAAAAAAGTTACTTGTGTCACTTCTAGAGCTTTCTAGAAGAGTGTTTGACGTGTATTGAGCGCCTCCAGATGGTTCATGCATCCCTATGATAGAGGAACTTATCCCATCAAGAGAGGAGCTACCCCATCCAAAAGAGGGAGTATCCCATTGATGTTGGAACTGAATAACTTCCTCTAGAACACTATAAATACAGGCATTGGGCCAAAGAAGGGGAGGTTGAAAGCTGAACATTCCAAAGGGTAGATGCTGCTGGAATTAGGACTTCCTTGTAGAAGCTTGTGAGGAGAGATTACCATCCTTTCTTGTTTCATTTGGAAGTGGGTGAGCTTGTCAAAGTAGAGGAAAACTCTTGCTGGACCCTGGGAGGAACTTGCACAACACCAAGGCTCAGGGTGTAATGGTTTCTTTTTTGTTTCCTTAATACAAATAAGTCCATTCTTCTCAATGATTTGTTGTTAATGAATTGTTTCATATACTCCTTGGTCTATGTTGAATATGCTTTGTTTTATGGAATATTCAGGTGTTATGTAATCGTTTGATTGTTAGTGTATGCAGGTTTCAAAGTGAAGGAGGAGCTCATCTGGATCAATGAAGCTAGGTTGCTACAATAAACGTTGGACCTAAGGTAAGATCGAAAAACACTTGGTTTCTCATAGAATAATGTATATTTAGAGAAGGATTGCTCTTACTTGTTCTGTTTGTCACTAGAGAGTCTTAGACTCCTAGGGAGGTTAGTTTTGTCAGCAAAAATAACTCTTTCTGCATGACACATCCCATGTGGATAGATTCTTTGAGTTATACATGCGCAAAATGTGTACGATCATCCTGTTGACAACCTCTGTCTGACCATTAGTTTGAGGATGGAAGGTTGTGGACGTAGTGAGTTTGGTGTCCAGCATCAACTAGAGAGTGGACCAAAAATATACTGAGGAACCTACTATCCTAATCTGAGATGATAGACTGTGGAATCCCAAAGCGTACCCACACTCATTCAAAGAAGAGTTTAGCAGTGGCTTTTGTTGTGATAATCTTCTTGCAGGCTGCCATTATGGCCATATTCGAGAACCTATCGACGACCACAAAAAAAAAGTCATTTCCATGCTTAGTGGAAGGAAGGCCTGACATGTAATCCATGGAGATGGATTCCCAAGGTCGACTAGGGGTAGGTAGCAGGGTATAGAGGCCTTGCTTCTTGATGGTCGGTTTGGTAATGGCACAGGCAATGCATGATCTGATGTACTTCTTGACATCCTATCAAAGATTCGACCAATAGAAATACTTTTGTAGTATTGCCACCATTTTCTTGACCTCCAAATGCCCAACAACCTGACTGTAGTGTTCTTCCCAAATCATCTTGGCACACTCGCTTGAAAGAACACAAAGGTGACCCAGCTGACATAACAGGGCATCCTGGAGGTGAAAATATAGAACATGCTAACCCTCCAAGAGTGTCTGGTATGCGTGGTTGAATTTTGGGTCACTTTTGTAGAGAAGTGGTCAATCAAAAGTCTCGTGCCCACAAGAGTTGAGCACAGTGGTTAATTCCATGATCGATGGTTGACTGAGGTAATCTACAACATTATTGGTGATGCCTTCTTATACTTTATATTCAAATGGAAATGTTGTAGGTATGTGGACCACTTTTGATGGCAATCATTTTGTAATTTCCCTTGGGTCTGTATGAACTGAAGGGGTCGGTGGCCTGTGTGGATGACCGTTTCCTTCCCCAAAATGTAATGCTCCCATTGTCGGTAAGCCTACATAATGGAATACATCTCTTTGTCATGAGTTGGATAATTCTAGACTCTGACTGAAAGTGTCTCACTGTGATATGCCACTAGCTGCCAGTGTTGAGTAAGGACTACCCCAATAGCATAGTCAGAGGCATCTGTCTCGACCTCAAATGGTTGTTGCAAGTCTGGTAATGTGAGCACTGGTGCCGAATAGAGGTGATCTTTCAACTCTATGAATTCCTTCTATTGAGATTCAGACAAAAATAATTTTGCTTTCACTCTTCCCTTCAAGGGCTAAGTGATATGATAAAATCCCAACATGAACCTGCAATAGAAGTTGGCAAGACCTAGAAAGCTGTGGAGCTCTGTTTGAGTGGTTGGAGATGGCCAATCCCAAATGACTTGGATCTTGGCTAGATCCACATGTACCCCCTATTCATCAATAATTTATCCCAGAAAATAAACTTGTGTCATGCCAAAAATTCATTTATCCAAATTGGCACATAACTTGTGTTGTCCCAGTGTTTGGAGAACCTATCAGATGTGGTGGAGGTGCTCTTCCTAACTCTAGCTGAAGATCAGGATGTCATGCAAGTATACCACTATAAATGAGTTGGTGAATGGTTGCAAGATGTCATCCATTAGCCTCATAAAGGTTGCAGGAGCATTCGTCAATCTAAAAGGCATAACCAACCATTCAAAAAGGCCCTCCTTAGCTTTGAAGGATGTCTTCCATACATCAGAGGGTTCAATTGGTACCTGGTGATATCTTGACTTCAAATCGATCTTGCTGAAATATTTTGTCCCTTCAGTTGGTCCAAGAGGTCATCAATCTATGCGATCAATTACATATTACGGATAGTGATCTTGTTCAGCACCCAATAGTCAATACAGAGTCTCCAAGTCCCATCCTTCTTCTGTACCAACACGATCGAGCTCCCATAGGGTGATGAACTCAGATGGATGTGACCTTTCTGCAGTAGCTCCTAAATCTTCCTCTTGATTCCATCGTTCTCCATAAGAGAGTGCCAGTAGATTGGTCCATTGGGTAGTGGTGCACCTGGGGTCAGATCGATGGAGTGCTTGACCTGACAGTGCAGAGGAACCCCTACGGGGGAGGTGAAGATGTCCTCATACTCTCCCACGACCTTGTCCATCAGTAGTTGTTGTGTGGAGGGGCTCTGTCTGGAGGTTGTGGCCACCTTCTTCTTCTTTCCTTGAGGGCACATCATCAGGAAAAGAAATTTCCCAGTTTTGGAAATGAGCTTACTACATTGTTTTGCAGTAACCAAAGAGATGGAGGTAGGTGGTGCTACCTCTGATATCCCGTACAACTTATTTCCCAAACTAACAATAATAGCACGGGTCCTTGATTCATACAAAGCATGTCACTTCCACAAGTATGGTTGTCCTAATAATACATCACAAACTTCAAAGGGAGAAATGTCACACAATACCTCATCCATGAAGGGCTTGATGTTGTATGGCAGGTGACACTACTGGCTCACGCAAAGATCTCATCCTTGGGGAAGCCACCTGATGGTGTACAGTCATGGATGTGCTATGGTTGGTAAGCCCAGCCACTTCATGACCTCTACCAAAATGAGGTTCTATTCGCTCCCATTGTTGACAATGAACTATAGCAGGGAGCCCTTTACCCACATCTGGGAGTGGAAGAGACGCTCCTCCTCCTTTGGATCTTCGGGTTCCTCCTTCTGGATCTTCATGGTGGCAACGGTGGCATTGGGCTCCGCATCAATAATTTGCTTCCCTTTTTCATTCTCCTTGTTAGGGTCTGACTTAGAGTTAGAACATGCATCTGATTTTGAAACCTTTAGCTTGGCCACTAGTGACTGCTTGGCCCAACACTCACTTGTGTTGTGAGTGGAGCTCTTATGGAACTCACACCACTTTCTCGTGTCCTTTTTCAGCTTTGCAGTGCTGTTCTTTGCTTGCAGCTTTGGTGGGTTGCCTTGTGCCGCCTTGCCTTGGCTTTGTCCTTTGTTCTGTGGTTTGGGGGCACCTTTCCCTTTCTTTGGATTCGTAGATCCAAAGTCTCGCTTCTTCTATTTGAATTTTTTCTCGACCTTAACGGCATATCGATATGTCATGTCGAGCAAGGAGATGTTCAGGAATTCTATTTCTTCCTGGATATACTTGTGTAGGCAGTCACGATATTTGAGTATCAAATGCTACTCCGAGTCCTTGATACCCAAATTTTTGCAAAGGGTATGGAAAACATTGGTAAACTTTGGCACGTCTTGGTCCCTTCACTACCGCAGCATAGTCCACTTTATGTATTGATCCTCATAGCTTCCGACAAGGTAGTACTGCTCCTTGATGGCATCCTCGAATGAATTCCAAGTGGGTGCGGCTGAAAATATTGAGCCTATACTTTCATCCTTTTGCTTGCAATAGGTTTCCCACTAGTCCTTGACATGGGGGGCTACTTTGAGAAGAGCTAAAATAGTCTTTTCCCGACTGGATAAATCATGAATAAAAAAATAACCCTCTAGCAGATTTAACCATTTTTCGATGGCATCTGCATCTATCTGACCCTTGAATATGGGGATTTAAAAATTAACTTGTACCTTAAACGGTGTGGTGTTTCCAGAGTAGCTATTGGAAGCTGATGCGTTGCCCATGGGTAGCTACTGAAGGATCTGGGAAAAAATGTCCATCATCGCTTTCCTTTGCCACTTGAGGGAATCTTTGAGCAAGATTTTGATAGCATCTCCTATCTCCTCATCTTTCTTTTCATCTGCCATGGGAGGCCATCGGGATTTGTGAGGCTGGTCTTGCAAATGTTTGACCAGTTCAAGCCCTAACTCCTTATATCCTGACCTCGTTGGGGACATGCAAAGAAAAACAGAGAAGAAAGCAGACTGCTCTGATACCACTGATCTAGATTTAAACAAGAACGCAAAAAAATACAAAGATAACTATAAACACAGTGATGCAATGGAAATAATACTTCATTTCATCAATGTAAAATACTGAAATATGCTTACAAACAGAAATGGAAATAAACCAGCTAGGGCGATGTTAGCTTATCTCTTAGAAGAGATGTGGTGGCTACATGCCTCTGAACTGTGTTACAATGAGGCTCGAAGGCCTATTTATTGTTGAGAAACAATGGAAAACCCTACATATCCAAAAACCTAACCCTAGAAGATGAAACGCCAAAATATGGGCCCCATTTGGGTAAATTGGTACATCAACTTCCTAGGGTCGTAACATTGGCATACAATCTCTGTTTGATGCACACAATATATCATTAGAAATATCTATCCAAGAATTACAACTTTGGGAAGAAAAACATTGGTCCATGGACCCATGATGCTCCCAATTTTCCTGAAAAACGTCGTTTAGGGCCTCAAAATGGCTCTGGAAGTTTAGGACCTGAAAAACTGTTAAAAATAGTAAATTGTGCTACAATTAAGGAAACTAAAAATTTGAAAGAAAGAATGGTGGGGGTCCAAGTGGACTTGGTGGGTGGCCACCAATATCCACCTGGATCAATCACACAGGTAAGAGGATCACTCTTCTTATTTCTTCCTCCTCTTTTCATCTTTCTCTTTTGTCATAGAGCACTGAAGACAAGTTTGTATTTCTCAACTCCATTTTTTGTGCTTGTCTTCAAATCCAGAGCTACTACATTGGCATGTATATGTTGAGGAGCATGCCATTTCCTCTCATTTTTGTAGCCAACTCTCTTGTGCCTGATATTTCCATCGTTGTACCATTCAACATGGCTTAAGACTAGGGTAGAGGAGTTACGCTTTTTGAAAATTATTTTGTGAAAAACCCTATCACAACAAACATGCCTTCTCCTAGCCTTTTTGTACATTCTTGGTTTACTGCTACACATCACATATTATTTCCTTGCATTCCATCTACAGTTTATGCCTTTATGTCCAAAATTATTGCAAGGAAAATAATACCCATAAAAAGGCTTATGTTCAGAGAGGTTTCCTTTTCTTTAAAGGCTCTGTCATTGAAAGGAAGGGTCCTCTGATGCATCTTCATGTGCTTTCCATGAAACCTTACATAGTTATCATGCACTCTTTCTTGCAGCTACCTAGCCCTCTTCTACTACACTATCGGCTGCTACTTCTTAGCCTTTCGTTGCTTCCTTTCCTTCCTTTTTTGTCGCTACTTTCCATGTTGCTACTATTGTCCAACAACCTTTATTTCTTTATTGTTTTTGGAATATTGAACTCCCTTTCCATGGGAAGTTGACCCTCTAGCCTTCACCTTATTGGAGTTTGGTTTTTCCTTGAAACCCAAACTAGCCTTAATGAGAGGGGATGTTTTCTTGCCAATCATCTCATCCAAGACTTTCTTCTTGCCCCCAAGATTTTGATAATGAGACAATTCTTTATTTGATTTTTCTAAGTCATGTCTAGATAAGACTACCTCATTTTGTAGTCTCCCATGGTAAGCTTCCTTCTCACCCAGTTGATTGATTAACTTTCCGTTCAGTATGCTAGCCTCTTCTTGTTGAGCATTTAGATCAACTATTGTTTTGCTCAACCTTTCATTCTCAAGTTCATAGATTTTTAGTTTCTTCTCTTGCTTTATATTTACCTTTGATAGGTCCTTGATCTCCTTTAGAGTAGAGATCAACTTCTTCATAAAAAATATCCTTTCATTTAGATCCTTTTCTTCACTATCAGAGGTGCTAGCTAAGTTACCATAGAGATATAAGCCCATCTCTATGTCCATGGAGTCTTCCATAGGTATAAGGGTTATCTGTTCTTCATCATTTTTAGTGATACCCCTATTCTCTCCTCGATATATACTATCTTCTCCTTTAGAGGATCCCTTATTTTCTATTGCTACTAAAATGGGGGTGTCTTCATTAAAACTATTGTATTCATGGCTCTCTCCATCTTCAAGTGATTCACATGAACATCTAGATAATGAATGCCCTATTTATTTACATTTATCAAAAATAAATAGCATACATTATGAGCAACATGGTCTCTCCTCTAAGACATCTTCATCATCAACATGAGTGTGATGAGCAATAGCTTCTCCATGTTCTAATACATTGCTAGAGAAGCAAGGCTCCTAGGCCTTTCCTTGACCCACATGACTATCTCCACCATACAGACATTGCAATTTGTCCAATACTTCATTTTTTGACTCACAGTGTCTCACTTTATCAACATCTGACTTAGATAGCCCCTTCATGATAATATTATGGGATTCTTCATTCAGATCACTCTTTTCTTTATACACTACAGAGCCACATATCAACATCCAAGATGGTCAAATAGGCTAATATTATATCCTTCCAGACTTCATAGTCTAGTCCATTTAAAAATTAAACTCCTTCGGTTGTTACTCAAGCTTGATTAGCCAATGTTTCCCTTTCATCTACCTTCTAGTGATTAAGCTATTCCTGAAGGAACTTTCTTCTGATAGCAAATTGTTGTAAACAATGTTAATACTGAGAGGGGGTGAATCAATATTAAGGCTAATTTTCATATCTTTATGCAAATTTACTTTTCTTATTAAAACTTGGTAACCATCCATATACTCAATAGCAACACATAATAAGGTAGCAATGTGAAATAACCATACAAGCACACACCATAAGCATTATACACATGAGACACAAGGTTTTACACAAAAATCCTTTCGAGAAAAAACCGCCAAAGATTGTTGTCATTATTGATGTAAAATAATAACATCAATTTGTTTTACAAGCACCCAGTCACATGAAGTACCAACTCCATTTGATTTTTTTCTAGCACCCACTTACAGGAAGCATCAAATCCCTCCTTTTGTAGACACATGTCCAACTTACTAGAAGCACCATGTGAAATAAAAACTTCACAGGTTTTTTGCAAGCAACAAATTAGAGCTCCTTGTATTTATGTAAGAAATATCTTGCAGGAGGCAGCAACCCCCAATCCTTCTCGAGCACCCACTAGAGATGGAAGCACCAACTTCCTATATGGAAGCTCCAACCCACACTCAAATAGGAAATGTATGTTCTCGGTAATTAGTAGCCACTCTGCCTGATCTCAACTCCGTTATCTACTCACTCTTCTCACTATGCACACCCTACAGTAGCACAATGATCTTCTCAACAAAAATCCCTCATCACATTCCACACAACTATATGTTCTCTGCTCTTCATTAGCATACAGACGTCTCTCGGACTCTTTCTCTCCAAAGCAGACACTAAGCTCTCGGCCTTCTTTCTCTGCATAGACACCTTTGGCCTTTCTCACATAGAAGCTCAGCTCTCGATGTCTCTGAGCTCTGCATAGACACTCTTACCCTTTCTCTACAAAATTGGCTTTCTCAGCATTACACAACAACACACACATAAAGAGATTATCCACTTAGCTCTCTAGCCACAATGTTGCTTCCCCCACATTGGTCATCTGAGCTCCTGGGTTTTGTTCCTTTTCTACCCACCAATCGATGCTGCCACTCCTATTCTATATTCACACTATGGGAGTGTACCTCAGCATGGCTCTTCCATTCTATTGTTGCATCTGACTCAGTCTCTACCATTGCATTAACCATGAGAATGTAGACTTGATAGTTTCTCCATACTGAAAAGGAATTCTTAGTCCACCTGCACACTCTAACCAGGAATAGTCCTCTTTGTGAAAACCTCTACTATTATGGAGGCTCTCCATGCTTATTCATGGTTTTGCAGAGCATGTATGTACTTTGGGATGGATTCTCTGTGGAATTTTGTCATCGTTACCTTGTATCAGTTCTTTCTACAGATCCATCTGACTCGAAGAATGAACTCTGTTGACTTGCATTTGTTCTTTAGCTACTGACCCATTCATCCATTTAATTCATTCAAGCATGCATTGGAGAACATAGATGGATTGTTTCACATCAAGGCAGACTCAACACTCTTTCCTAAAGATCATGGTCCTTGCTGCCTTAACCTACTAATCTTTGATAGTCACCATTATTCCTAATACCAATTCCTTTGCTCCTGCATTCAACCTCATAGCTGGCGACCCATATGCATTTAACTCTTTGAACTATTCTATCGAAGAAATTCAACATTGTTACTCCACAGTGGTGCAATGTTTCGATACTCCTCAATTCTGATATATTTATATCCCAGAGCCTTTATTATCTCATATGAATAGGCCAGTGACCATTGACTTAATGCCATATCAGAGCCCCCTTTTATTGTAACTTTGGCGAAGTTCCAATTTTATCTTGGCTCCTTCTGGTTAGCCCTCACAACATTTCTCATCATAGGACCAAGAGTTGTGACCTGCGGCTTAGCCTTAAGGTGTTAGGGCATTTTGTTCCTACCAGGGGCCATTCTTCCTTTATTAACTACTCTACACCCTTATTTCTTTGAACTCTCACAACCATGTGTCAGCCCAATATCAGAAGCCCCTTTATCAGAAAATTTCCAAACTTTAAGTGTTCTAGATTTTCGACATCTCCAACCTCCGATATGCTAACCTTTGATATGACATCATCACTCCACGTGGTGACTCTGTAGAGGTGACACGTGTCACCTGGTTCTATCCCATTAGGATACCCAATAAGGTTAAATATGCCTTCCACATGTCCTATTGTACTGCCACATCATGGTGACATCAAATGCCACTATAGCTTATCGGAGCCAATCATATGTTTTCATGTGTCCTGCTAGAGAAGAGAGAAGCGGGTTCGTCAACCTTTGGTTTTACACTAAAATCCTTTGTTAATATTCATTTGGAATTCCTCAACGCTTATAAAGGCTTATCGACACTTTTTCCAATATTACAACTTTTCAAGGTTCTTCACTTTAAGAAGTTCTAATATTCCGAACCCCGATATGTCGATGTTCTAATGTGCTATGGCTCCAACCTCTGATGTGCCACTTGTACTAATCCTCTAATGTTCCAGTATCCATATCTCTGATATCCCAATACTCCGATGTCCCGGACTTCCGATTTACCTAAGCATCGATATGCTAACCTCTGACATCTTTCTCTTTGATATGCCGATGCGCTGATATGCCAACCTCTGACATTCTGATCTCTGATATGTCAATCTACAATATCTTAAGTAGTGATATGTTCGACCTCCAACATTCTGATCTCTGATATGTTGATCTTTGATATCTTAAGTACCGATATACTCACCTCCGATATTATGATACAACAATATTATGGACCTCCGACATTTCGATCTCCGATATGTTTATATTCCTTCCTTCCCATGTCTTCACAAACCTGAACTTTAGTAGACCATATCTTTTGATATAGGAGCCTTTTTTGGACTTCTGCATATCATTGGAAAGCTTATTTAGATAACTTTCCAATGGAGAGGGTCTGATGTAGGCTTTGAGTCCTTTTGCTACTTGGAAGATGACTCCAAATTTCATTGCTCATTGACTCTTTGGATAATTGAAATCACACCCACCATTATTATCCTCCACACAAAGCCTATAGCAACCACGATATTTATCCTGGCCCATCGCTGCAAAACAACTACTACAACATGTATCTATGCTACTCTAGTCAACATCAATTTCAGCACTCCTGCCAACATTTAGGCAATTCCAACTGCCCAACACATCTCCCAGCATGATTCTTGACATCAATGCCAACACACTTGGAAATACTCTTCACTAGGCCACTGGCCATTCAAAAAATTCCAACTGTCCAACAAGGTATAGGGTGGTTAAGTCTTGGTTTTGAGAGAGAGCCTATTGGAACAAATTGTAGACTGGTTTATTTTTACTTGAAAGGAACCCTGACTAGTCACGGACTTGAGAAAAGAGTTATCTAGCTTCTCTCATAGCCCGTTGAATGGAGGATTTCATACAAGCCACCTCAGTGATTATCTACTCGATGTCATTGACATACTAGGTTTTTGGATTAGGGAGTTCCCTTTGGGTGGTGGAAATAGTTCTCTAAAGCTCCTTATTTGCTAAGAAAAGGTCAATGCCTGCAGTTCTAATATGATCGTAGCAAACCAAAAGAGGGAAGGAAGGAAAGTATTCTAGTGCATTTTGTACTATTTTAACAAATGTAAGCTAAAGATCATGGAACTTTGCACTGATTTCATCAACTTGTTTTTGTAGCCATTTCTTTTCCTCTAGAAGTTGATCTCACTTAGTCGCAATATAAAGAAGTTCCTATTGTTGTTTCTTCTGCTTGAATGTCAAAATATTGTGCAATGCCTCTGCTTGGTGTGCATCTAGTTGAATAAAAGTAAATAATTGAGAGGATCACCAACTCTAGAGGTCATCAAGTGTCATAGTAGAAGGTGGGGGATTATCGAGCTTGCAATGGTTTGTAGCTAGCAACCGATTTCTCTAATTTCCCTTCAAGTGAAGTCTCCCGCTACAGGGTCTTGGCAGTGTGGGTACTGGTATGATCTGAAATGGAGTGTGGTGGTCAAAATGGGGTGGGGTTGGATGTTAGAGGTAAGGTGTGTATAACTTTGATGCTATGGGAACCAAAGTGGATAAGTTTGACAATTGTCGTTTGTGGACCTAGTGTTAGTAGCAGAGATAACATAGATGTATTAACTGACTCTGTGTTTGTAGAGTGTAATGCAAGTGTATTTTGGTAGTGTTAGTGATGGAATAGATTATGGAGTCTACTTCCATTTCATTCTCAGCACTGAGAATATTTTCAGATAGAGGAATATCTCAAATAGTGGTAAAGGGGGAGGCTATGAGCAGTGGTTAGTTGTGTGACATTAGGGACACAATGGAGTTGTAGAGTGGGTTTTCCTCAAGGATGGTGTGTTGGTGTGGGAATGTATTTCCTCATCGATGATATTGAAAAGCTAGGAAGAGGTAACTGTAATGGGTTTCCTAGGAAATAATAATGACCTAGTAGCAATTGACAGAGTATCCTGGATGGTGGGTTCAGTATTAGAGTGGGCGAGCATGAAGGGAAGTGAGGAAATGACTAGGATAAATGCCAAGGTAGTAATTGGAATAAAATTACTAAATCCATAGAACAAGGGCAATAGACTTACTCATGACCAGAGACCCTTCAAGCTATTTCAAACTAATAGCATCATTGTCTTGAGTTTCTTCAAGACTAGATTAAGCATATCTTCTGTCACTTTCTTCTTGAACGTGGAAGGGGTCTCACCAGGGACATGCCTAGGAAGCATCCCTTCAAAATAATATGTCGTCTTTCCTCCTGGACCTCCCTAAATTCTTCGGGCCAGGACAAGACTTTAGTATCGAATGCCTCTTCTAAGAGAATGTAAGGTTGAGTGGTGTTGGCTTGTATGGGCCTGACCCAGGTTCAGAGGTGACTTAGCTAAGAAAATCCTGGTACTAATGGCCCTTTCAGTAATAGTCCACAGAGCGTGGACTGAGGTCTCACCTGAAGCAGTATGGGAGGGTGTTAGAGCCAGGTTTTCACACCCTTGGGATGTCTAATGGGCTTCTGAAGGTCTGCGGTCTGATTTGTCACTACGAGCACTTGCGATCCCTTTGCAACCTACGAGGTGGCTTTTCCACAACCTTACTTGAGGTGCGATCCGTATAATACCCAAGTCTCTTGCTACTTAACCGATTACTTAACTTGTGTATAAGAGTTATGGTTATTACAGCATATTCAGTAATCATATCAGTGCGTGCAACACATAAACAAATACAACCAAAAATAAGATAATGCACATCAAATACACAGAAATAGGAATCAAATTCTCTTTTATTACTCTTCAATATTTCGCACAAATTCGACACTGCACTACACACTCAGCTGCAGGGGTTCACTCACTCAGCTGTGGACTCTACTAGGCCTCTGCGCACTCAGTTGCAGAGCCTCTTCCTACTCCTACAACCTAATACATGTCAAATCCTACCCTCATCTCGGTCCATTCCTTTGTTACTTTCTCTATCATCCCCTCCCTTTACAACTTAGAGCCTTGCTCTAGTTATACAATTCCATGGTTCGCGGACCATGAGTAGGTCGACATGAGTTTACATTACTTTAGGGCATACAACCCTATGACTTAACCTCTACTTCGCACTCTATGCCCATAATTCGTGGAGTCTTACAAAGCCTTTGACCAAAACTTGGGCTTTGAGCCCCAAAACCTGTTGTGGGGGGATTCAATGCCCAATAGGCCCCCAACACAATCATCGTGACTCGTCTTGAGTCACTCTGTTGGTGCGGTGATCTTGGCACGGAGCCCCTCCAACTATTCCTGTACTGCCCAGAGGTCCGTGGTGCACTGTTTTGTTGTTTGTTGGACCTACTACATGCACTCTTCTGTTGCTTCCTTGTGAGGCTCTGCTATCTATCTTAGCACATATATTCCCTCCATCTACACGAGCTTTCCCTCAATCTTGGCGGTGATGGTGAAGGCCTCATCAATCCAAGGCTGGATGCATGCTTTGAGAAGGGCCTCTTTTTGTCTTGCAACATCCACCTACTCCTTCAGCACCCTCGCCTGCTGCATCTTAGCCAGCCGTTGGGTGAGGATGATTGTCTATGCCATTCCCCTGATACTGTCATTCTGCTACTGTAGTTCATGTGCTTCTGTTACTAGGCGCTATACATTGGGGTCCTCCTGCAAGGATGTGAGGACATCGAACTCTTCGTCCAACATACTGATACAGTCCTGCACCGCCCTTCCAATTTCTACCAATCCTCTCCGAATCATGCTAACATGTTGTTCTTTGACTTCCGGAGGAGTGGAAGGTCGTGCCTTCATCTGTAGCTCAACAATCTAAAGGTTCAGCTCCAACTACACTCATGTTGTTTCCTCATATGCATTTTAGATTCCACTTGCCAGACAGTGGATCCGCATCTTAGTTGGTAGGTCTGTGATGATGGATAATTCTGGAACACGCCGACACACTTCATCCATTGTTTGTGCAATTTGTCGATTCTGTGACACTATCTCGTCACGCTACAGTCTAAGTTGTTCGATGTTGATCTTTTTCTCACTCAATACCTGGATCACGTGGCCTTCTCGTGCATGTAGCTCTGTCGTTATGTGGTCTTGCAACTAGTATAATGTGTCTCGTAGAAGGGCAGCCAAATTTAGGCCAAGTCCCTTGATCTGGCCCACCACGGCTCTATCCTCCTCGCTCTCCGCTATTAGGGTTCCTTCCGGTATCACTATGGTGTTGTCTATTTTTGTGCACAGTAACTACTCTACTGCTGATGTACCTGTAGCACCGTAGGAAACTACTACTCCTTCCTGTGGTGGCCACACCTGAATTTCTTGTAGCTGCGCCCTTAGGGCCCCCAACACAATCTGTTGCTCCGTCATGGCTTCCTGGAGTGCTTCTCTGGTGACCTCATGAACTGTGTTGCCAATGTTGTAGAGGTCACCCTCTCTCAATGTTACTGGTTTGATTTCTAGTTTGGATGCTTTGGACTTCTTCGTGGACCTAACCTCTCCGTGATGTGCAGTCGTTTCAGTTGGGTGGAAATTATGCTTGGGTCTGCAACTTTTGTTATAACTGGTCCCTATCGTGTAGACACTTTCTGGCCCCCTACCTCCTACGTCGTGATGGCCCCTGTCGCTTGTGATACTACTACTCTTTTGGCGACCTTTGCCTATTCTATAGTTGCCTTTGCTGCTTCGCAGGTGGCCCTTACCTCCATGATTGCTTGTTCGTTGCACCTCTACTGGAACAACTTCGTGACACGCAACTTGGTTGCATCCTTCTACTTTTGTCCCACTATTATATCCCTTTCTGCCAAATCTGGGGTGTGCCACTTGGGAGGCCACGATTCGAGCATGGAGAAGATGGCATCATCAATTGCAACGAAAGGAAGCTTGGTCCAGTTCTACGTCGAATCCTTATGTGCCTTGATATACACATTGTGCATATTCGCCTTGAAGTCTACAAAGCTCTGCAGGCTGTTGTACACTACGGATGATAGGCATGGCCTCTTATTAATCCACATCCAGACGCTCACCTCCATGAGCACCCAAAAGATCTTAGTTTTGCGAATCTGCATGGAATCCTTCATATCCTAGAGCGACACATATTTTGAACCCTCTGGCAAGTCCTATTCAATATGACAGAACTAATTGTCCTTAGGTAGTTCCCTTGTCACCAATAAAATATACAAGAGAAACCATGCGTAGTGGAAGGTCTTGCCCTACTCTTGAGCTTCCTTGTAGTTGGTTAGAAATTCTTTGCAGAGGAACTTGGCCTAGTTGAATTGGACCCCCTCCACACATTGTTTTGCGAGCACAACAACCGGTGCTGGTACCTCATCTCCACGACATTTTCTCATCACCTTCCCAGCCAACAGTTGGGTGGCTACTCACACCCCTTTGTATTTAATGCTACTGATTTCATAGCCTCTCTTCTTCTTTTCCAATTTTTACTTTTTCTTCATGGCCTCTATGAGCACCAAATCTCCACTTTTGCTAGCTATCTCTACAGGGTACTTTCACTTACAGGGAAGCTAGGAAATCCTGTGGATAAGATCCGCCGTGATGGGAATAGGCTCCCCCATCCATAAGTACCCATTGTGCACTAGGAAAAGCATTTGCCTAATGACAAATATTGTGATAGGTGCACAATGAAAGTGCAGAATCCATAGTAGGTGGAGTAGTCCGGCCTTCTCCACACTGCGCAACCATTTATGCGGCTCTAGCACTATAACTAACCCCTCCTTGCTCTGTTTCATGAGGTTCTCAGTGTTTAAATGTGGGAACTTTTCACTGTCTGTGAGGTCCTAGTCTTCAAATTTCATTGTGGGCATGCAGCCCAAGGTCAAGCCTTCAAACAAAATTCCATCTGGGAGGAGCGGGGTTTGGAGTGCGCTCTTAGCGGCACCCAAATCCTTGGGTACTTTAACTTTCCCTTTCTATGGAGGAATGTACTCGAGTAGTTTTGCTGCAGCGCGCATCGGTTGGATGTCTTCTTCCATTTCTTCATTCACCTCTATCTCATCTACAAGAACCTGGAGGTCATCCTCCTCATCATCTATCTCAATGTTTACAACCTTGCCCTTTTCTTCCATGGAAAGCTTACCAAACCACGATTTTGTGGGGACATGCAGACTGGTCCTGCTACCTATTTATCCTTCTTGGGCCATAGTGTCCGAGGTGATTTCGAAATTTCCAGCGCATCCCCCACTTGCATCATAGGGCTCTGCGTGGCTTCCTTAGCGGTATTCTCTACAAAACCGACAGCTCTCCTGGTAGTTTTCATCTTGTTCAAACTTTCTATGGTTGTTCGCAAACTTGGGGGTTCAAATACCACTTGGCGCTCAAGTCTCTATGCTCTTTGTAATAGCTCAAATATCAAACGAACAAGTGTTGTCTTGTGTCTAGCCTTGGGAGTTTTAGAGCATCTTTTAAATTTGAATTGGACCATTTCTCCCCACTTCTGAGTCATTAATCCATTCTTGGTTTCAAATTGTCCCAAATATAACTCTTAATTCATGTCTTAATTTCCCGTCACCTACTCCCTTTTTTCCTAAATTGGACATCTTGTAATGAACAGTGATGCCGACAATTACTTCCCAATTTACCCGTGCGGTAGCACAACCCCCCATGCGGGGGCATGAACCTTGTACCATGCAAATTTTGCATGCAACTCCTTCACCGCATAGTTCCCAAACATACTCTTTTAGAGTCCTGCGCTCTCTTTCAATTGTCTAGAGCACTAAGATTGTGCTCCCTACGGCTAGTCAGGTGGTCGCACCATCTATGTGAGCCTTCAATTCGTCTTCTAGTATACTCCGTGGACACTCCTCAATTTCCCTCGTGACAGCTGGCACCGCATGTTCTACCTTATGTGGTGTGCTCCCCTTGTTACTGCATTTAGTAAGGTGTGGTCTCAGCCATGGTAGTAGAGTCATAAATTCTCAGCGACAATCTTCTAATGCGATGGTATTACCATCCGTATCTTGTATTGTCATCCTTGGTTTATCGACAAGACATGCTTGCATCACCTAGTTTTCTAGTCTTTTGATCTCAACATACATCAACATGCTTTTCTTCCTCAATCATACCTGATCTTCTTTGAGTTCATGAAGTCTAAGGTTCCCTCGTTGAATGGCTTCTCGAATCCTTATATGGTCATCCTCGCATAGTTGTGTGATTCCTTCATCCTGGTCTTTGCATGCTACCATAACTGTGGGAACTATTACATGTGGATTCCTTTTGGTATTCCCTTCAAAAATCTTGGTTTCTAATCTGTTTCGTATCTTTTGAAACATCTCCGCGCTCAGGTTTTTGCACATGGTCCTATAGGCCTATCGAACCGCTGGCATGCATAGGTCCCAATCAGTTCATTTTACCTGGTGAACCTTGTTTAGTACTCCACACACCCTATCGAATCCCTCAACATGGAGAATTAGTAGCATGCATCACCTTTCCTATTGTTGTGGACTGTTCCGATCCTCTAGGCTAGGGGTTGTGTGCAATTGTGTGGACTGTACAACATATGTTTGTACCCATCGAGAAAGGTGGGCGTGTAAGTTGTTCCACCCTAGCTAATTGGCTTTCATTCAAAGCTGAGGCTTTCCAAAATGTAGGAACATCATCCTTCTGCACCCACACCAGTCTTCAAAAGTTCCTTAATGCATACCCCACCATCGTGCAGGTGTTGCATGCAGTACCCACTTCAGTGCATTGAACCACTGTTTTTTTGGTACTGCACTTTCGAATTTTCTCATAAATTCATCCACCACTGACAACCCATCATATGTTGGTAGCTCTCGTGCCTCTGTTGTTACGTAATGCAATGACCTGATCATCATGTTGTATTTCAGTGTTGTTACTTCGTGCAGCCGATTCTGCTATCGCTCTATCTCTTTGTTTGAATATGAAGTGTAAGAGCTTTCACACTCCCACGAAATCCTTCCATCTACAGTCATATTCACCCAATCCTCTCCTTGTGCAGTTATGTTGTAGATATAGTTGAGATCATCATCATTATCATCATCGTGCACTAGTTTAGTGTATTGCGATCCTTTGGCTGGGTCTAGCGGTACCAGCATGCGTAGTGACTTTTTCTCAAAGATCATTTTTCACTTCTTCATATTTATGGCTCCGTTCATATCGGTAGCCCAGTCTATTCCTCGTAGCGTGAGATAGATATTGTTGTCATCGACAATCTATATCACTTCAAAATCGGCCTGCACGCTCACGCCTTCAATATCGACTGTTACCCCTTGCAATATTCCCATGGGAAAAATCTTTTGTTGGTCTTCCATTCGTAACTGAATAGGGGACCATTATAATGCAGGTCTGCCCATTTGTTCCCATGTTTTCTTTGGTAGTACATTCATGTCCAAACCTAGATCCAGGATTACCTAATCCATTTCATACTCGCCTATTTGCGCAGTCAACCTCATCTCCCTTCCTGTCCACAATGCATGCTTTCCAATTTTTCAGACCATGCGTGGTTCTCCTGACCCTGTGCGCCTAGTGATAAGTTTGTGTAGCCCTTTGACTGCCTTACTGTTGCACAACAGTTTCATCCACATCTCTAGAAAGGTAGTGAGCATTGAAGGATACATCCCTGATTCTAGTTGATCCTTACTACCTGAAGTGGAGGCCTCCGTGAAGCTCTTCTTAACTTCCATGAATGTCTCCTTCGTGCGTTCTATGTCAAACTCAAGTTCCTTTGTAGGAGCCTTGCGAAACCATGCATTGTCTTCTAGTCACTTACCTTTATCATCTCCCATGGCCATACCACTCCTAAGCATCATGTTTACATTTGGGTCTTCTTCGCGTAGTTCAGACCTCATCATTTGTAAATTCTGGGTTGGAGGGGGCTAGAGTACCCCCTTTTTCACGCATATTCACTATCAGTGAAGGGAAATCTTTTGCCTCATGATCAAACTGATTATAGTACAAACATGATATGTTAGTCAAGTTCATACAATCATAGGCATAATTCCATCGCCCTCCGCAATTGTAACAAATTATCTGTCTGTGACCCCTTCCTGGTCCCATTCTACCACGACCCCGACTGCGCCCCTAAAACCTAGCACACGCCATCCCTGCATTTGGGTCAAGGGCTCAAGTTTCGATCTACACCCTGTAGGCAGGAGTCCAATCCATCATTAGTTCATAGCTTCGGAAGGTGTGTTCGTCATACCCTACTCACCTACAAAAATTACAAAACAATTGTTGGGACATCTGCATATACTTTTGCAACACATGAAAATTACCCGTGGTAGGTTTTCCTCCTATCTTGCAGATCGCACACCATAATGCAAATGCCACGCTTAGCCTCGCCTATGCCTCTAGTCTTAATGGCATTGGCCCTCCCCCTGCCAAGTATTTCGCGAACACTGGACAGTGGTCCTTGTCGTGCCCTTGGCCTTTGCATTTTATCCACCATACTTCCTCGCACACCTTCAGCCCAACTTTCCTATCCTATTTCAAGCTTTGCATCTCCAGACATAGATTTTGTAGTTGCACATGGATTTTTTGGGCTCCCAACCCAGGGTCTTGTATAGGGGTCTCATGCAATCTCATTGCCATCTCCAAAGCTTCGTCCTGGGTGAAAAGTTTTTGTTGTGAGAGCGCCATCCTTAAGTGTGGCATAAGTGAGGCATAAGTGAGGCCACAAACCATGAATGATGTTGTGCATCTGTTAATGTCATATTGGCTTTGCAGATCATACTCTTTATCCTTTGGTCTAGATCCCAGGGGGTCTCACCTAGGAGCATTGCAGTCTCCTTAAACCCGATGATTGATTGTGTCTCTGATTTTGGCCTACTAAATTCCCTGTTTAGCGCTGTCTAGATCTTTGCGATTCCTACGTTCGGGTGATCATTAGGATGCTTGATATACCACGTTAATGCGTGATCCTACAGCGCGCTCACCAGTGTATCCTTTTTAATATTATCATCCACGACACCCTATGCTTCCCATACTACTCTTACCATGAACCAAAATTGGTGTGGATCTTCATTTCCTACTCCTCTGAAAACTGGCAGTTTGATCACACTTTCCATACTGAGTTGCGGTGGTGGCGGAGGTGGAGTGGGTGGAGATGGAGGTTAGGAGGGTGAAACGGGTGGTGGTGTGGGTGGGGGTGGTAAATGCGGAATTCTCTGTCTTATCAAACTGATCGCACTTCTCGGAGAGTCTTTCGCGAGATCCTCCTCACTTTCCCGTAAGGGTGAAATTAAGGGACTATTTTCCAACTCCTCACTACTTCTGCTTCTGTAGATCTTTCCGTTGCGCGTAGTCCCAAACATTAATTTATTCGCATAACCCACTTTTCACACAATAACATCTTAATCCAAGTGTTCAAATATTTAATATACTTACCTCATGGTCCCTTGATAAAACGTTGTTCTGCCTCACTGTAGCTATTGGTTGTGTCTATCACGAACTCAATGATAAATCCTCCTATTATTTGGTCGATCCAATGTTCCACAACTTGCGCTATCTTATCTTCTGAGGCTTCTAGTCTGCGCACTAGTTTCAGATTCCACACTATTGGTATTTCAAGCCTACACCTTCCTTGGTTTTTTATTAACTTTGTGCTCCACTCATATAGCTCAGATGGAAAAGATGCAAAGAAAATTTTGTGGATTTTAGTGTACAAGTAGTGATCCAGCCACTATTCCTTAGATACTTGTGGATTTCTATTTTCCTGCGCCACGAACTCTTGAATCTTCTTGTCCAACCACTCTTCAATTTCTTTCTTTTTAGGATTCCAGTGGCACGAAATCAAACATCCTTTATGTAGATCCCGGTCCTGGCAATGGAACCATTTATTGGCTTATATGGGCCTGACCCAGGTTCAGAGGTGATTTATCCAAGCAAATCCTAGTACTATTGGCCCTTTCTACAACAGTCCATAGAGAGAACACTGAGGTCTCACCTGAAGTAGTATGGGAGGGTGCTAGAATCAGGTTTCCACACCCTTGGCATGTCTGATGGGCTTCTGGAGGTCCGTGATTTGACTTGTCGCTACGCGCACTTGCAATCCCTTCACAACCTGCGGGGCGGCTTCTGCACATCCCTACTCAGGACGCAACCTGTATAATAACCAAGTCTCTTGCTACTTAACCGATTACTTAACTTGTGTGTGTAAGATTTATGGTTATTACAAAATATTCAACAATCATATCAGTGCGTGTGATACATAAACAAATACAACCATAAAGAAGCTAATGCACGACAAATACATAGAAATAGGAATCAACTTCTCTTTTATTACTCTTCAATATTTCTTACAAATTCAACACCACCCTGCGCACTCAGCTGTGGACTCTACTAGGCCTTTGCACACTCAGCTGCAGATCCTCTTCCTACTACTACACCAAATACACATCAAATCCTACCCTAAGTTCGATCCATTCCTTTGTTACTTTCTCTGTCATCCCCTCCATCTACAACTTAGAGCCTCACTCTATTTATACAATCCCATGGTCTGCAGACCATGGGTAGGTTGACATGAGTTTACATTTCATTACATTACTTTAGGGCAGACAACCATATGACTTAACCTCTACTTCGCACTCTGCGCCCACAATTCATGGAGTCTTACAAAACCTTTGACCAAAACTTAGGCTTTGAGCCCCAAAACCTGCTGTGGAGAGATTCCATGCCCAACAAGTGCACATATAGAACATGCTTGGATTCAAACATTTAAGGTGAATCCTAGTACTACCATGGCACACACCAAACCATATTACATGTAAGTATTCATCTAGAAGTGGCAGTGCGATTCTCAGGATGGGTTTGGTGATAGATAGCATCTTTTCATACCACCTTGTGAAAGAGGCCTCATTTATTTCCTTGTTGTTGGGGTCCCTTGAAGTCTGCCATGGTAAGTATCTAAGCATTAGGGGATGATCATAAAAATAAGCACTATCTTTCTTCCTTCCAGTGGGCACCACTTCATCATAGCTAAAGAAATGACAAGCTATCCATATATGAAGTATGTTTCCCTTTTTCACACATCTTTGTAGGCTTCAAAGAGCTCATTCAATAAGTAGCTACACCAATTTAAATTTCCCCTTTCTCAATAGCTTTTACCACTAAAATGGTGCCTAGGGTGCACTCACCCATTTTGTAATGGCACATTATCTTTCCAACAACTATATAATAGGAAAATTTGATGGTGGTAGCGTAAATTGGCTCAATATTAGCTCCTTTGCACAAAGTTGAGTATCATACTTGTATTATTTGTTGTCACTCATCTTATTTCCTCGCATGGAAGCAATCTAGAACACAGATCAAACTATGGCCACTACTACAGATAGTCCTATAAATTGTTGATTTTGGCTAGGATGTATGGGGTATTATTTGTCGATCTAGAGAGAACTGCCATGCATTCAGCTGATAAGGAATTTAGTGGACTGCATTGCTACTCTTGAAGTGCCAAACACTTGTAAACTTTCCAAATTTAGTGATTTGGACCTATGTATACCTCTAAAATCCTCTTTAATTATGGATGACTAGCTTCCATTTGGTCTGGTTACAGGATCTATAAAAACTTCATGCTTCAGCATGGGGAAATGGAAAGAATCTTATAAGTCATTATCCACGAGCGTGGCCTTTTCATATTTGTGTAGAGATTCTCAAGTTCAGTGACTCCTGAGTTAGATGAAGGGGTGTGAATAGAGATTTTGGAGACCTTAGTCATGGATACAATTCTGAAACTATATACAATAGACACATGTGTTTTGAATTTGGATTGGGGACTGGGGGAATTCAACACAGAAGCCAAACTAAGTAATTCAACCACCTATGCCTTGACAATGAAGAACTTATCATTGCAACACAAGCTAAAAACAAATACTCAACACGAAATTTTTTATTAGAACATTTATTAGGCCCATAATGTTATTATTAGTGTAACCCCCTTATTGTTATTGTTGTGCCCATGTAGCCCACATATTGTTATTGTTGTGTCCCATAGAAGCCCACTATTGTTATTTTTGTGCCCTTGCATTGTTATTGTTATGTAGGTTGTAATTATAATGTGACCCCTTAGACTCCTATATATACCAAGGAGGTCTTTTCATTTGTATCATCCAATAATTGTTCATTTATGTGATGCAAAGGAGATTTTCCCCTTGAAGAGTTTATTTCTCAAGCCGTTGATCTATATTTTCTTCTATTTTGTGAGTTGGCTTCATAACATTTGGTACAAGAGCTTTGGATTCTATGGTTGCACTACTTCAAATAGGTCATCTTAGTATTTTTGTTGTAATGTTGTTTCTACAAGGTTTCATAAGCTAAAATTTCGACCCCATGGAGCAGAAATCCTGTTGAACATCATGTAAAAATATTATATATTTTTTCGCTATACTTTCTGAGATATTGTTCGAAGAAATTAGGGTTTTTGGAGGCTCTAGAATTCAATCTCAAATAGGTGATTTGGGTAAAATCATCATAACGTTTTCTCTGAGCATCAGAATTGACTTTCATAAAACTTGATTAAAACTACACAAACTAAAGTTTTTTTGATATCATTTTTAGGGCTGAAGGGAGAAATAGGGATATGTGTCACTCCATACAAGTTCACTCTACTAAGCTAGTCTATAATCATGCCATCATGGGATATAATCAGGTCATCGTGGGATACTGGGCATAAATCTATCCTTGAAGAATCTAATATTAATAAGACTTGTGGTGTTGGAAGGAAGACTCAAAGGGATACTACAGGATGAAATTTCAGACCTTGGAAATCCAAAGTCATAGAGATAGAACAATTTCAACATTGAGCTCCTAAAAAGAAAGAAAACGTTGTGTATTTTTTAAAAATTTGCATAAATTTTGTTTGAAAAATCAGTTTGAAGTGATTCAAAGGACATAGTGAAGCATACTATCACTATTTGATTCCAAAATGCCTCGAAACAAAAAAATGGACACATATAGTAAGCAACTAGTAATCTCTAGTATGACGCATGAAGAAGAGGAAGAAATACAACATGTTATATCAAAATCATGCGAACAAGTGTAACAAATTTCATTCTCACAAAGAGTAACCAAAAATGAAATGAAAGCTAAGATGGATGGTTTGAAGAATGGCTTAAAATCATACATGGAAGGTTTGAAGGATGGATTAAAATAATATATGGAAGGTTTTAGGGATGGATTAAAAGAAGCAATGGAAGCTAATATGGATGGTTTGAAATCATACATGGAAGGCAAGAAGGAAGACCCATTGCTTTTGAAAGTCGTACAACAAAGGGAAGGTATTTACATAAACCTATTTATGAGAAGGAAATGTTGGCAATACTATATGCACTAAAGAAATGGAAACCTTACCTAATGGGAAGACACTTCAAAGTAAAACCAGATCATGATAGTATTAAATTCTTTTTGGAACAAATATTGTCTTTATAAAAGAAGCAAAAATGAGTCACAAATATGTTGGGTTATGACTTTGAAATCATCCACAAAAGGGAAGAAAAATGTTATTGTATATGCACTCTAAAAAAAGGACGAGGATGTGAAAGCATTACTCTGCGCTGGTTCTATTATCCAACCTAATTGAATAATTGAAGCAAGGGAGGAATGTAAGAATTAAAAAGAGTTGTGGACACTCATTCAAAAGTTGTAGCAAGATTTGAGTACATTTGCTACATTTATCTGGAAAATTGATTCATTATGTTAGAAAGATCGCTTATATCTCTGTAATAATTCCCAACTCAAACAAAATATTATTTTGGAATCGCACACCCCCCAGGAGAGCACTCAATATTTTTAAAAACTTATTGTAGGGTCAAGAAGGAATTTTTTGGGATGGCCTTAAATCTAATATTCATAATTTTGTGGTAGAATGCTTGGTTTGCCAATAAAATAAAGTTTATACAATTAAGACTCTCGTTTTATTACAAACTTTAGCCATTCCAAGTCATTGTTGGGAGGAGGTCTTAATGGATTTTATCATAGGTTTACCTAAGTCTGAAGGAAATATTTTCATCATGATGGTATTTGATAGACTTACCAAGTATGAAGACTTTTGTGCATTATCTCATCCTTTTAAAGTCAATACAATTGCTACCACATTTATGGAAGCAATTCAAAAGCTACATGGAAACCCAAAGATTATTGTAAGTTACAAAGATCCCATTTCACTAGAAATGTTTAGATGGAATTAGTTTCTTGTCTTGGTACTAAATTAGCTCATACCTCATAGCTCATCTTATCATCCTCAATCATACAGGAAAACTAAGATAGTGAACAAATGTTTGGAAATATTTTTGTGTTGCTTTGTATCTTATAAATAAACATAATGGGTCAAGTGGTTACCTTTGGCTAAATGGTGGTATAACACTTCCTTCCATACTATAGCAAAAATGACCCCATTTATGGAAAATTATGGATATCATCCACTATCCATCACATCATATTTAAGAGAAAATTCTAAGGTTCAAAAAGTGGAAGTTCACATCTAGCATCAAAAACAAGTTCTCCAACTCTTAAAGGCTAACCACACTTTGGTGCAGAATTGTATGAAACAACAAGCATATCATCATCACAATGAAATAAGTTTTGATGTAGGAAATTCGGTATTTTTAAGTCTATAACCATACAAATAAATGACCCTCAAGAAAGATAAGAAGGATAATAAATTATAACCAAAATATTATGGTCCTATTGAGAGTGTTAAAGCCCCAACATTCAAGGGGTCTCCGTGATATATGGTCCCAATTAGATCTCACATCATTTCAGATAGGAGCCCCATCCATAATATGGCCCTGTTTCCAGTTGTCTTAAAGAGATGCCTTGGCTCTAACTGTCAGCAAGAGAGAGGAGTGAAAATTTTCCTTCAAAAAGAAAGGGGGTGTGCCTGGTGAGTGTTCGTTAATATGTGTATCAAAGTTATTTTACTACTAAGGGGGAGGAGAAGTGAGCCTCTAATAGAGAGGTAATAGTACTACCCTAGTAGAGACACACATAAACAATAAGAATTCATACAAAATCAAGCGGAATAGTCCACAAAGATTTGATGGTCATTACAACCAATGCAACTAGGAAGATGTGTCTAATATCTAGCAGAATAGTTCAGGAGGATGCGACAACAATAATAACAATTACGACACATTCTCAATATAATGTTTACCAAAATAACCGAAATAGTTCAACTAATTTATCATATATGAAAGCAAACATGAGTTACAAGAATTCACATAATAGTATTTCAAATATCCATAATCCATGCATGATGAACGTGTTGGCCATAAGGATTCTTATATTAAGTAAAAATTCCAAGACACATGTATACAATGAACACCACTAAGTCCAACAATGGTGCATTGGAGCCATTCCTTGCTCCTCAAAAGGGTTCGTTTGTCTCTCTAATGCTATTGAAGAGAGCCAAGGTGAAAATTCCTTTGCGCATACAATGAGGGTGTATATATAATAAATGAGGTGATACTTCACCTTCCTTGTGACTCTTGACTTCCTATGACTTTTTGACTTTACATGACTGTTTAGATTTTGAATTTGTCCTTTGGGCTTCCACTTTATAATACATTTCGAATGCATAATTTACATCATCCACAATATGATGTGGCATGTGAAAACTCATGACATGATATGACATGACACTATTGACATGCACTGCTTGATGATGAGGCAATGTTAAGCCACTCTTGCTACTCTGTGTTGAGTGTCTACTTGAGAATGCTCTTATTTTCACCTTTGCATGGTTGGTGATAAGGAATCTTCAATGATCTCAAGTCTTGAGTTGTGATCACAAATTGGTGTCCCTTAGCTTTCTCTCGATTAATCAACTTGCATACTTAGCTACAAATTTGTCTTTCAGCATTTTTCCCTTCTTCATCACCTTCTCCATCATCTTTCCTTAGCATAATAAGGTAGTTTCATTTGTAATTCACTCATGATGAGACGATATTGGTCCAGAAAACTCCTAGTCTAAGATAGTTCATATTGATCCATTTTTTTAGATGGAACCGGGTGGCAAGCTGGAAAAGGGGCTCAGGGAATGTGCATTTCAAGAATTCAAGGGTGAACCGTGAGCCTTGAGACTGTGCAATGTGCAATCCAAGCTGGACTGAGGAGGACACCTGTGCAATTCTGGAACTTAGTGTGACAGGTTGAGGGCATGGGCACTAGTTCAGCACATTGTACGATTCCGAGAGATAGAGGAGGCTAGTCCATTGCATAATTACACATATTAGGGGATTCATGGATGAGATTGAGGCTATATATTGTGCAATGTGTAGTTGAGGCCGAGATGGAAAGATGGATTGTGCAATTTTGGGGGCCAAGTTCGGGGCTTGACCACTGGAACTACATAGTACAATAGTCCTATAAGGCAAGAACTGTGTATTGCATAGTGTCAAGAGGCAAGCTCATAGGTAGAGGGTTGATACTATGCAATGAACATTTCAGGGAGGTCAGGTGAGGCTATGTTGCTTGGTCGGGAAGCTTTTCAGAAAATGACTAAGTCTGGGATTGATGAGGCTGATGTAAATAGTGATAATACTTCGAATGTGATCACACACTTGGAATAATTGATGAAAAAACAACATAGATCATCCAGGACACATGAATAGTGCATTTACCATAGGGTGACATCTTTACAACAACTTACGACAAGTGTGTGTTGAAAATAATACTGAGAGGGGGGGTGAAACAGTATCATCTAGTTCTTTTAACAAATCTTCCTTATTTACACTTTGAATTATTTTTGCATATCAGTACCATAAAATAATGAGCAAGAAAAACAGACAGTCACATCAAAGAACACCAGATATAAGGTGGAAACCCAATGTGGGTGAAAACACCTGCTGCAATATGTCTCTATCTTCTTTCAAATTAGAAACTCCTTTTACAATGG
>APFE030105906.1:83595-106604 GCA_000404065.3 Pinus taeda | reverse complement strand
TTTTCATAAATTTTCAAACTGGATCCATAAACATCAAATGATCATCAAGTACCAGTAAGTCACCCAGATAACAAGATCAACAATAACAGTAAACTAAACCCAGAACACCTTATCAACAAAAAAAATCAGTTAACAAAATATCTTAAGACAGATATGCAACTTCCTTTTCTCTGGTGCCTCTGTGGCATCTGCTGTGGCATCTCCGTAATGCGCCTTCCGTGGCGCCTCTGTGGCGTCTCTGCACTACGCCTTTTGTGGTGCCTTCGCACTGCGCCTTCTGTGGCACCTCCGCACTGTGCCTTTTGTGGCGCCTCTGTGGCGTCTCCTGTGGCGTCTCCGCACTGCGCCTTCTGTGGTGCCTCTGTGGCCTCTCCGCACTGCGCCTTCTGTGGCGCCTCTGTGGCATCTCCTGTGGCGTCTTCGCATTGCGCCTTCTGTGGCGCCTCCGCACTGCGCCTTCTGTGGCGTCTCCGCACTGCGCCTTCTGTGGCACCTCAGTGGCGTCTCCTGTGGCATCTCCGCACTGCGCCTTCTGTGGCGCCTCCGCACTGCACCTTCTGTGGCACGTCTGTGGTGTCTCCTGTGGCGTCTCCGCACTACGCCTTTTGTGGCGTCTTCGCACTGCGCCTTTTGTGGCGCCTTCGCACTGCGCCTTCTGTGGCGCCTCCGCACTGCGCCTTCTGTGGTGCCTCTGTGGCTTCCCCTATGGCGTCTCTGCACTTTCGCAGCTGCAGCGCTCGAGAGATCACCCTTCACAGATTCGCTTTCCACTTCACTTTCGTATAGATCGAGCTTTTGAAACAATAACCCAATATTTCAGATCTTAAGATATTCAACCCAAAAGCATACCCAAGCCAAATGATCTCCTTTGCTTTATATAGGCAAGCTCTTCCTCAAATCATGGACCAATACCACGGGCCAAAACCATAGGATCAAAAACTGTGGGACTAATACCATGAACCAACCATGAAAGTGCGTGAACTTTTCTCCACATGAAATAAACTTTTCTCTGCATAAAATTCCGTGAACTTTTTTCTACATGAAATAAACTTTTCTTTGAATAAAATTCCGTGAACTTTTCTCTTCATGAAGTAAACTTTTCTTTGCATAAAATTCTGTGAACTTGAAATAACTTTGTTGCACTATAATTTATCATCTGAGTGATTTGCCATCAAGGACAACACTTGTCTCATAATGCCAACATTCTTGCCACGTTGAATGCCTTCTCCAATTAATTAGGTTCCCAAATGAGAACCTCATGTTGGATGTTATCCTTGCAAGTCCCTATGAAGACACCAATCATATGCTCCTCTATAATATCATTTACCTTGATATTCAATCTTTGGAAGTCCTTAATGTGCTCTGCCAACGAACCCTTTTGTTTGAGATTTATTAATTGGCTAAAGAAGTTATTTCTCTTTGTATCCTCTTAATGTGCTACCAAATTTTACGCAAAAAAATTCCAAGTGAGAATTGATTTATGATAACAAAGCTATTGATACCACACAAATTGATTTTGCTCTAAATATCAAGATGTAATGTGTACCTTTTGTGTGTGTGGCACATCATGTAGATCAAATAATTGCTCCATTTGTAGCATCCATGTTACCGGATCATTGTTGTAAAATTTCCTCATATCTATCTTTGGAATGTGGTGGGTCTTAAACCCAACATTGGAGTCTCTAAAATCATAAGTCATATAACTTGTGTCCTCATCATGAATTTCATGGATTACCTTGTCACCACTAGGAAGCCTTTCCTATAGAAACTTTGTCAACCATTCCAACTTGGAATTCATCGCATCCATATCTACTTTAAAAAATCCCATGTCTACTTTTAAACCATCTATCTTATCTTCTAGTTCATTTTTGGTTACTCTTTGCGAGAGGAAAAATTATTGCACTTGGTCTCATAATTTTGATATCTGATGTCATATTTCTTCCTCTTCTTCATGTGTCAAAGTAAATATTTTTGTTTTATTACTACGTGTATCCATTTTTTTGTTTAGAGGAATTTTTGAATCAAACAATGATATCTATGCTTCACTATGCCCTTTGAACCACTTCAAACTGATTTTTCAAATAAAATTTATGCAAATTTCTAAAAAAAGACAATTTTTCTTGTTTTTAGGAGCTCAATCTTGAAACTATTGTATCTCTGTAATTTCAGCCTTCCATGGTCTAAAGTTTGGTCTATGGTATCCCTGTCATCCTTCTTTCCAATGCCACAACTCAGACCAATATTGAGTTCTTCAAGATTAAGTTATGGCCAATCTCCCATAATGACCTAGTTATGGACTGGTTCAGTAGAGAGAACTTGTATGGAAGACCATGTGTCATTTTTTCAACCTTCAACCATTAAAATGATAAAAAATATATATATATTCCATGAAATTTCAAACAATTTTACAAAATTAAAATTTGATTCTTATAGAGAAAGTTACGACGATTTTCCCTAGGTCACTTGCTTGAGACTAAATTTTGGAGCATGCAAAGCCTTAATTTCTTCAACCCATATCTCAAAACATATAGCGAACAAATATCTGAAATTTTTACTTGAAATTAACCAAGATTTTTTCTTTGTGTGGTCAAAATTTTAGCTTCTAAATCCTCGTAGAAAAAACGTTATAGCGAAAATTCCAAGGTGACTTGTTTGAAGTAGCGTAACCCGGGAATCCAAATCTTTGATACCAAATGTTATGCAACCATATCACAAAACAAAAGAAAATATAGATCAACAATTTGAAAATTAGCCTCTTCAAGGGGGAAACCTTCTTTATATCTTTTTAGATGATACAAATGATAAGACCTCATTGGTATATATAGAAGTCTAAGGGATCACATTATAATCAAAGCCTGCATAAAAATAATAATGTAAGGGCACAACCATAACAATAGTGGGCTTCTATGAGGTACAAAAATAATAATAGTGGGTTTCTATGGGGCGCAACAATAACAATATGGGAGCTACATGGGCACAATAATAACAATAAGGAGGCCACACTAACAACAATAAGGGGGCTACACTAGTGTTATAGGAAGTTAATAGATATTTTGCAATTAACTGGTCACATATTTGCCTACCATACAATGGTAATCCAAATCAAATCAAAGTTGATCAGGAAAAGAATATGCAACATATTGTTACTAACCTGGAAAAAGAAAATGAACCTATTTCCTTTACTAATAATAATTTGGAAAATTATTTTGCAGAATTTTATTTTAGTAATTTTAATGCCCGATATTCATCTTCTTTTATTTGTTCATAAATTGAGAATTTTTCACAAACTAATACTTCTCATTATGTAAATATTTCATATTCTAGTGTAAATAATCCTATAGATCATTTTTTTGGATTTTATATTTTGATGGCTCGAAGTCTAATGATGTTACAGGTGCAGGATTCATTCTAATTAACTCTAACAATGTTAGGTCCCTATAATACTAGTGTAGTCCCTTAATTGTTATTATTAGTGTAGCCCCTTATTGTTATTATTGTGTCCATGTAGCCCCCATATTGTTATTTTTATGCTGCATAGAAGCCCACTATTGCTATTGTTGTTTCCTTACATTATTATTGTTATGTAGGCTCTAATTATAATGTGATCCCTTAGACTCCTATATATATCAAGGAGGTATATTCATTTGAATCATTCAAGAATTATTCATTTATGTGATGTAAAGGAGGTTCCCCCTTGAATAGGCTAATTTTGAAATCATTGATCTATATTTTTTGTGATCTGCTTACATAATATTTGGTATCATAACTTTGGATTATAAGGTTTCGCTACTTCAAAGAGGCCATCTTGTTATTTTCGTTGTAAATTTTTGTCTACAAAGATTAAGATGATGAAATTGCAATCATGTGGATCTGAAATATTGGTGAACTTCATGCAAGAATCTTAGATCTCGGTTCATTATATTTTCTGAGATATGGGACAAAGAAGTTAGGTGTTCTACATGCTCCAGAATTAATTATTAAACAAGTGACCTAGGGAAAATCATTATAACTTTGTCTTTAGGAATCGAATTTGAATTTCATAAAAAATGATAGAAATTTTATGGACTGTAGTTTCCTGAATATCAATTTCAGGGTCTAAATCTTAAACAATGACATGTTTCATTCCATACAAGTTTGCTCTACTGAACCATTTGATAATCAAGTCATCGTGGGATATTTGGCATAACTTTATCTTGAAGAATCCAATTTTGGTCTGAATTATGGCGTGAGAAAGAACACTCAGAGGAATACCATAGGACCAAATTTTAGACCTTGAAGAGCTAAAATTACAGATATACAATAGTTTTAATATTTTTCTCTTAAAAAGCAAGAAAAAAGTGTGTATTTTTTTTAAATTTTGTATAACTTTTGTTTGAAAAATCAATTTGAAGTGATTGAAAAGGATAGTGCAGGACAGATATCACTATTTGATTCTAAAATGCTTTGAAGCAAAAAAATGGACATACCTAGTATTCAAACATAAAGCTCTACTATGTCGCATGAAGAAGAGGAAGAAATGCAACATGATATATAAAATTTACATGACAAAGTGCAACAAATTTTGCTCTCACAAAGATTAACCAAAAATGAAATGGAAGCTAAGATGGATGGCTTGAAGAATGGTTTAAAATCAGACATGGAAGATTTTAAGAATGGCATAAATGTTAATATGGAGGGTTTGAAGGATGGTTTAAAAGCATAAATGACAGTTTTTCTACAAGAAATGCTTCCTAGTTGTGATAATACTCTCCATGAAAATAATGATGAGGATAAATGGAATATGAATTTTTATTTTAGAAACTCCAATAGTGGGCTGAAGACTAGCGACATTCCAAAGATTGATATGGGGAAGTTTTATTGCAAGGATATAGTAACATGGATACTACATATGGGACAATTCTTTGATCTACATAATGTGTCGAACACACAAAAGGTACACATTATATCTTTATATTTAGAACAACATAAATTTGTGTGGTATCTATGGCTTTGTTCTTCTAAATCAATTGTCACTTGGACAGATTTTGCGGAAGAATTTGTAGCACATTATGAGGATACAAAGAGACATACCTTCTTTAGCCAATTGATAAATCTCAAACAAAAGGGTTCAATGGTGGAGCACATTGATGACTTCCTAAGATTAAATATCAAGGTAAAAGATATTCCAAAGGAGTAGAGGATTGATGTATTCATTGGAACTTTAAAGGATAATATCCAACATGAGGTTTTCCTTTGGGAACCTGATTCATTGAAGAAGGAATTCAAGGTTGCAAGAAATATTGAAAGCAAAATTATGGCAACAAGGAAGTATACCACTCACAACTATAAAGATGGAAGTGTTGCTTCTTCTAGCCTTCCACAACCTGCAAGGTTGACACAACAAAAATTGGAGGAAAAAAAGAGAAAAAGGGCTTTGTTATAGTTGTAATAGAAAATACACTAAAGGTCATAAGTGTGTTGAGGAAATTATTTTACATAGATTGTGAAGAGGAGGAATAAAAGGAACAAAAAACATCAAAAGGATAATATATACATTGGGAATCAACCCCAAAGAAAGAAGAAATGAAGCTGACCATATATTGTAATGCATTAGTGGAAATTATCACTCCTCAAACTCTCAAGATAGACAAATATATCACGAGAAAAAAAAGTAATAGTTTTAATTTATTTGGGAAGTATCCATAATTTTATTCATTGTAATATAGCCAAGGAATTAAATTTATTTCTATATCCAACACCAAAGTTTCAAGTGATGGTTGCAAATGGAGGAACTGTACATTGCTCTATAAAGCCATAATATCAAGCTAACCATGGGGGAATATGTATTGAATAGTTAAATGTTTTCCATTCCGATGTGTGGTGTTGATGTTGTACTAGGAGTCCAATGGTTATAATCTTTAGGGATGATAGCTTTTTAAATTTCAAGAACTTTTCATGATATTTTTTGGGAAGGAAAGGAAATTGAAGTAAGGGATAATGTAGGAAATTAGGGAAGATAATTAACTCTAATGGCATCACAAATATTTTGAATAAGTAACAATGAGGCATAATTTCACTATTATGCTCGCCTATTTTTTATTATGATCATGCTATTCACTTTATTCCAGGAAGTGTTCCTCCAAACATCAAGCCTTACAAATATCCTTATGCCAAAAAGAGTGAAATTGAATGTATCGTTGCAGAAATGATAGAGGCTAGTATAATTCAACCTAGTCAAATTTCTTTCTCTGCTCTAGCAGTATTGGTGTAGAAGAAGGGTGGATCATGGTGTATGTGTCGGGATTATAGGGAGCTCAACAAGATCACTATTAAAGATAAATTTTCCATTCCTACCATTGATTAATTGTTGGATGAATTACATGGCAAAATTTACTTCACTAAGTAGAATCTTCGTTTAGGATATCATCAAATTAAAATGAAGATTGAAGGCATTCCAAAAACATCACTCGTAACTCATGAAGGTCATTATGAATTTTTGATCATGCCTTTTGGCCTTACTAATTCACCTTCCACACTTCAAGGTTTGATGAATTCCATTTTCAAAACCTTCCTTAGAAAATTTGTGTTAGTATTTTTTTATGATATACTAATCTACAACAAGTCTTTGAAGGATTGTGTTCAACATGTTGTTAGGGTGATGAAACTATTGGAGGAAAAAAAATTATATGCAAAAACCTCCAAATACTTCTTTGGAGTACAAGAGTTGGAATATTGGGGTCATATTCTATTTCATGGGGGTGTTAAGGTAGAGCCTAACAAAATTAAATCCATTAAGGAATGGAAAATTCCCACAACCCTAAAGCATATTCGAGGATTTCTCAGGTTGACAAGGTATTATCGCAAGTTTGTTAAGATTTGTGGGAGAATAGTAGTGCCTATAACAAAATTATTGAATAAATATTCATTTTCTTGGACTCCAGAAGAAACTAAGGCCTTTGAACATCTTATTGAGGCAATGTGTGAAGCACCCGTCTTAGCTACACCATATTTCACAAAATTCTTTATTGTGGAATGTGATGCCTCGAGAAATGGAATTGATGCTATTTTAATGTAAGAAGGTAGACACATTACTTTTGAAATTCGTCCAATCAGGCGAAAGTATTTACACAACCCTATTTATGAGAAGGAAATGTTGGCAATACTACATGCACTAAAGAAATGGCGACCTTACCTAATGGGAAGACACTTCAAGGTAAAAACATATCATGATAGTCTTAAATACTTTTTGGAACAAATATTATATTTATAAGAGTAACAAAAATGGGTCACCAATATGTTGGGTTATGAATTTGAAATCATCTACAAGAAAGGGAAGAAGAATGTTGTTTCAGATACACTATCAAGAAAGGATGAGGATGTGGAAGCATTGTTCTGTGCCATTTCTATT
The DNA here is from genome assembly GCA_000404065.3 of Pinus taeda. Classification (NCBI taxonomy): domain Eukaryota; kingdom Viridiplantae; phylum Streptophyta; class Pinopsida; order Pinales; family Pinaceae; genus Pinus; species Pinus taeda. Next base: position 99,217 of record APFE030105906.1, on the reverse strand, counting down.
ATCTAACCAAATTAGATAACTAAAGCAAAGGATGAAGGGAAGAATGACAAATAGGTGTGGACACTCATTAAAAAGTTGTATCAAGATCCCAATACATCAGATACATTTATCTTGAAAAAATATTCATTATGGTACAAAAATTGCTTATATCTCTGTAATAATTCCCAACTCAAACAAAATATTCTTTTGGAATTGCACACCTCCCCCTTAGAAGGGCACTCAATATTTTTAAAAACTTACCACGAGGTCAAGAAGGAATTTTTTTGGGATGGCCTTAACTCTAATATTTAGAAGTTTGTGGCAGAATGTTTAGTTTTCCAACAAATTAAAGTTGAGACAATTAAGACCTCAGGTTTGTTACAACCTTTAGCTATTCCAAGTCAACATTGGGAGAGTTCTCAATGGATTTTATCATAGTTTTACCCACATCTAAAAGGAATGAGTGTCATTATGGTGGTATTTGATAGACATACCAACTATGCACAATTTTGTGGAATATCTCATCCATTTAAAGCCAATATAGTTGCTATTGCATTTATGGAAACAGTTCAAAAGCTACATGGAAACCCAAAGATTATTGTAAGTGATAGAGATCCCATTTTCACTGGATGTTTTTGGACAAAATTATTTTATTATATGGGTACTCAATTAGCTCATAGCTCATCTTATCATCCTCAATCTAATGGGCAAACTCAAATAGTGAACAAATGTTTGGAACGATATCTTCATTGCTTTATATCTGATAAAAAAACACACTGGGTCAAGTGGTTACCTATGGATGAATGGTGGTGGTATAACACTTCCTTCCATACTACAACAAAAATGACCCCATTTATGGCACTTTATGGATATCATCCACCATCCATCACATCGTCTTTTAGGGAAAATTATAGGGTTTAAGAAATGGAAGATCACATCAAGCATCAAAAACAAGTTCTCCAACTCTTAAGGGATAACCTTACTCTGGTGCAGAATCAAACGAAATAATAGGTGTTGGCTTGAGGGGGCCTGACCCAGTTTCAGTGTTATTTAGCCGAACAAATCCCTACACTACTAGCCCTTTCGGCATCAACCCCTGGAGTGTGAACCGAAGTCTCACCCAGAGCAGTATGGGGGGTGTTGGAACCAAGTTTCCGCACCCTTGAGATGGTTGTGATGGCGATTGATCTCTTCTATCCCTGCCTTTGCGCATGTGATCTTGCTCTAGGGCTTCTAAGACAAACCCTTTATTCTGGCCTTCAATACCTTCGTGAAAGTATACAGTTGACCTTCACACAACCCTAACTTGAGGCTCGGGTGTTTTCGCGCTGCTATGGAAGTGTGTTGTGCAGATTCCTCAGTTATCCTAAGTGATTTTCTTATCTTGTTAAATACTTAAAGTTATCACCGCGTAAGAAGATATTCGTGATTGCGTTCAATTATTCAATGTAACTACAGTCATTCGCACATCATATAAGCATAATAAAGGAAATTCATACACAAGATATCCAAACCCATTAACAAAATAAATGCATCGAGATTGCAGAATAACTCCTTTTATTGATATATTTCAAGTGTTTACAGACTCTATCCACCCCGCGCACACAGTTGTAGGGGTCCACGCACTCAGCTGCGGACTTCTACCCTAGACCTTTGCGCACTCAGCTACAGAGCCTCTACCTACGCTACAAACCAAGGCTTAGACTTCTTTCTCTAAAGCTATGACTCTCTTCCTTGTCCGATGCTACTAACTACTTAGAGCTTAGCTCTTTTTAAACAATCCCATGGTCTGCGAACCATGGCTAGATCTCTTACAGCTGAATTTACTTTACAAAACTAGGGGTAGACTACCCTTTGTGACACATAATACCTTCAATCTCCGCAACCACAAAATGCAGAGTCATTACAATAATATTACGAAAACATGGGCTTTTAGCCCCAAAACTACCCTTAGGGGATCCCGCTCCTAACAGGCCCCCAACACAAACATCATGACTCGCCCTCGAGTCACTTGGTAGGTGTGTAGATCTTTGCGCAAAGCCCATCCAACTCGACCCTGATGACCGCAACTTCGGTTGTGCTCTAAGTTGTTGTTTACTTCACATCCTCAATTTTCTTCTTAGTTACTACCCCTGCGCTGCCAGCCTGAAGTTGGCATTGTGTCACTTGTAGAGTCGCAAGCTTGCCTTCAATGTTTCCTGTGACTACATAAGCTTCCTCCAGCCAAGGCTTAAGTCAAGCCTTCAACACTACTTCCTTGCGCAGCACTGCATCCACCTATTCCTTCAGTCGCCTAGCTTCCTGCAGCTTGGCTAACCTCTGTGCCAGCGAGACGGTTCGCGTTGTGCCCTTAAATTCGTCATAGTGTTGTTAAAGTTTGCACGCTTCCATCTCGAGCCTCTAGATGTTTGGGTCCTCTTGCAAGCCGGTCAGGACCTCAGGCAATTGTTCAAACAACTAGGTGCAGTCTACTACTGCACTCTCCATTGCTATGACTTCTTTTGAGACAGTGGCCATCTAAAGTTCCTTGACCTTTGGTGGTGTTGAAGGTTGAGCCCTCAACTGGAGCTCTATAATATGCAAGTTCAGCTCCAACTGAACCCGCGCCATCTTCGTCCGAGTGTCACGCACCCTTGTGGCCAATTTATGGATGCAGACCTCGACTGGCTCCTCCTCTGGAATGGCCAATTTTGGGACCATTCTGTATGCCTCCTCTATGACCTATATGATATTCTTAATCTGGTTGGTCACCTCGGCCTCGGTAGCGATGGCAGCATTCATTTTCAAGGCCATCTGCTCATTGTTTATTTTTTGTTCACTAATCATGTGGATAGTGCGATGCTCGTGGGCCCTTAGATCTATAATTACTCCATCCTACAAGGAGTGGAGTGCTTCCTGCGGGAGTGCTGCCAGGTTCAATCCCACTCCCTTCAAGGTGCTAACAGTGTACCTGTCAACCTTTGTGCACATCATATTGGCATCCTCTGATGTGTCGATAGTCAAGCTGGTAGACACCGTACCAACTTGCGACGCGCGGGTCTGCAACTCCTACAGTCCCATCTAGATGGCCTCTAGGATGATTTGCTACAGCTTTTCAAATTGCTACAGGGCCTCCGAGGTGACATCTCTGATTGTGTCACCAATGTTGTATAAATCTCCCTCCATCAGTGTGATAGGGTCTATCGAGGTCTTGGTCGCTTTTGATTTCTTTCTAGACCCTCCCTTTTCCGGCTCTCTCGGGTGCTTAATACGGCAAGAAGTCTCTTGAGGGTCTGCATTGTGCTGCTTTGTGTGCTCTTCTTCAGTTACAGGTGAAGGCGACCGCATGCCCTTGTCAGAGCCCTGCTCTGTGCCACCTATTTGTTTTCCTACTTCCTTCCCTGTTTGTTCTGTATTGGCCTTCTCAGCAGCCTCCTTCTTTCGCTTTTTGACCAACTGTGCCATCTTAAGCTTGGCCTCGTCCTTCTTTTGTGCAGCGGACTTTCTTCCACTAGTGCACCACTCTGTCGGCCACTTATCCAACACCGCATTAATGGCATCATCTGTCACGAGGTACGGTAAGTCGTACCACTTCTGCGCAGGGTCCTTCCGCGCCCTGATTGAGATCCGATGGAAATTAGCTTTGAATTCAGCATAGCTCTACAGGTTAGCATATACCGTGGGTGAAAATCATAGCATGTGATTGATAGCCATCCTAATGTTCATTTCCATCAGGATCTAGAATATTTTGTTGTCCCGAATGTGCTCTGCATCCTTGGTCTCCCACAATGAAGCGTACTTCGTTGCTTCAGGATGGTCCGACACAACTGAGGGGAATTATCTTTCTTCCAGTAGCTCCCACACTACGAGAACAATCGATAGCAAGAGCCGCACACAGTGGAACATCTTTCTTTGATCTTGTGCTTCACAACAGTTTGGTAAGAACTCACCACAAAGGTAGTCTGACCAATTAAACTGGACTTCTTCCATGCACTGTTGTGCGAGCACGACGATAGGCGTTGGCACCTCGTCAGCATGACACTTACGCATCACCTTCCCTGCAAGGATTTGTGTTTCCACCTTCACAACAGGGTCGTTGATGCTGGAGATTGTGTACTCGCATGACTTCTTCACCAACTTGAACTTTTCTTTCATTGATTCGGCAAGCACCAACTCATCACCCTTGCCACCAAAGATCATGGCTGGATTTTCGCCTGTATATGGTAGGCGTGTGATGCGGTGAATCAACATATCAATAATGGGTATTGTCTCCTCTAGCCACAAACACCCATCATGCACCAAGCATAGTAGCTTCTTTATGACTACAACCATCACAGGGGTGCGGTTATAGTGCGACACCCAGAGTAGGTTGAGTAATCCTACCTTCTCTACTCCTCTGAGCCACTTCCATGGCTCCAGTGTAGTCATCCCCGTAGTTTTTTCTATGACGTGGTGCATCAATTGTTCAATCGCCAGGTGTGGGAACTTCTCATGCTCCACCAATTCCTAGTCTTCGAGCTTCAAAATCGGCACTCGTGCCAAACATGAACCATCAAAAGTGATCTCATCTGGTAGCAATGGGGTTTGTAGGGGAGACTTACTTTCATCAATGTCCTTGGGAACCTTGGACTTAGGCTTGTGCGGAGAGACATACTTTGGAAACCGTGTAATAGGGTCCACACCCTAGGCTTCAACCTCTTATATTTCCACTCCCACATCTTCATCGTCCATGGGGATGTCTTCGATATCCTCCTCTTCTGCCTCTAGGTTTATAGCCTTGCCTTTCTCCTAGGCAGTGGGCTTTGTTTGGTTTCATCTCGGTGATGTGCATAATAGGATGGAAGGCTGCTTGCTCTTCTTATCTTTCATGGTCTCCTTGGTTGGGGTTGGCTTTGATCTTAGCATTCTCAGATATTTAGGGACCTCTGCCAATACTTTGGCTACTTTTGGTGCAACTTCTTTGGCCTAATTCTCCATCTCTTGTGCCGGCTCTTCTACCACTTGATGTGTATTGATAACTTCTAAGGGTGATGGCATAACACTCTCTATCAGTACTCGTGACATCTCAGGCAAGTTCGCAAATGCATGGGTCTCTTTGAGAGCTTCGAAAAACTATGGGTCCATAGGTGTCTAAGAGCTCAACAATTGAATACTAAAAATGATAAGTGTTTCTTGCTGGATAGCCACTTGTAATTTATAGGGCAATTTGAATTCAAATTCGACCGTTCCCCCCAAAAATCGGTTCATTAATGCCGGATTGGTGATAGATTTTCAAGGATATAAGCCATAAATTTTGTCTTAAATGCTGGCTACCCACTCCATTTGGCCTCACTTATGCTGTCTTTTCATGAATAGTGACTTTAACAGTCACTTTCTAGCCAACCTGCGAGAATTCTCCCTGGGTAGTGCAGCTCCCTCCACGTTGTCGCGAACCCAGTGACACATCCTTGCTTCGCACCATCTTCCAATCGCGTAGCTCCCCAACTCGAGCAGTGTAGTTTATAGTCTCACGCCTCCTTTCAGCTACCTCGAGCACTAAGACTGTGCTACTTTCATTTAGTCGCATGGTTGGACTGCTAGTGTATGGCTTCAAGCGACTGCCATTCACCTTTCCTGGGAAGGGCTCTCCATTTAACTTGACTAATTGTACCGCTCCTTCGTCAGTAATCTCCTTAATAATATAGGGCCCTAACCATCACATCCTGAATTTTCCAGGGAATTTATCAAACTTACTATCATACAACAAAACTAGATCGTTTACCTTAAATGTGTGCAATTTGATGTGTCAATCATGCCATGCCTTTTCACGTTGCTTTTGGACCTACTGGTGAAATCCAACCAAAATTCTTTCTTCTTCGAGCTCATCCAGCTGTGCGAGCCTCTCTTCCAAGGCTCCACGATCCATCATACTTGTGAGCATTGTTATGCACAGACTAGGCACGTTGTATTCCATAGGAATTAGGGCTTCCACACCATAGACAAGCCTAAAAGGGGTTTGTCCCATCAACTTCTTGCATGTCATTCGATAAGCCCACAATACTGTAGGTATGTGTAGATTGCAATCACTTCAGTGAGCATTGCAAACCTTGGTCAATGCGTTTTCAAGCACTTTGTTGAATGCCTCCATTGTCCTGTTAGCCTGTGGGTGATAAGGTGTGCTCTTTTGGTTATATACCTGAAATTCCTTCATTAGTGCACTAATCGTCTCATTCAGGAAGTGCATACCACGATCACTTATCAAGATCCTTGGACATCCAAATCGCATCAGTACATGCTCAAAAAGGAACTTCACAGTCGTCTCACCCATGCAATCCTTCACCAATTGTGCTTCTTCTCAACGAGTCAAATACTCCGTCATAGTGATAATGTACCTTGCTCCTGTCTTCCCTTGTGGCTGAATGGGTCCTACAAAATCTATTTCCCACTTCTCAAAGGGTTGCAACGTCATTTTCAGATTCAAAAGCATTACATCACTCCACAATGGCCTGCCTATTCTTTGACATACATCACACACCTTGCAATATGCTTTTGAATCCTGATGAAGGGTTGGCCACCACAACCTGGCGCGTAGAATCTTCTGCGTGGTTTCTCTCCCTGCATAATGTCCTCCCGCGGCGCCCGCATGAGGGCTCACAAGGATGTTGCTTTGTTCAAACTCATGTACATACTGTCACAATATCTCATCAGTCCCCATCTTGTATAGATGCCCAACAATGACAGAGAAAGCTATCGCGCACACCACTAATTCCTTATTTTGCTGGACAGAGTATCCTTCCGGTGCAATCCCTGTTGTTAGGAAGTGTATTATATCCTCAAAATGACCATCCGAACACGCACTGCAAATAGTTTAGCGTCAGGCAATCCTTCTTCCAAGTTAGTAGGTTCCTCCCCTGTTTCTATGTGCGACAAGTGGTCTGCTCCCTCGTTCAATCGTCCAGGCTTCACAACAACTTCAAAATCGTACTCTTGGAACGATAAGAGCCATCTGCAGATTCACCCCCCCCCCAACACAGGCTTATTGACCAGGTACTTCAGCGCAAAGTGATCCGTATACATCTTAAAATGGCCTCCTAGCAAGTAGTGTCGGTACTTCTGGAGCACATACACCATAACTAGCCCCTCGCGTTCAATGGTAGAGTAGTTCTTCTCTACTTTGGATAGTCTGTGTCTTGTGAACGCGATCAGATGGTCCAAGCCTTCTCCACCATCTTGTGTTAGTACTACCCCCAATGCTATACATGACACGTCAACTTGTACATGAAACTCTTTCTTCCAATCCTGGAAGACTAAAATCCTTCTTCAACAATTTTTCCATCGGCGTGGTTATCTGGGCATAGCTTTTGATAAACTTTCTGTAATATCTTGTATGTCCCAGAGTAGTGCATAGCTGTTTCACACTCCTCGGCGCTTCCAAGTTCAATATCACTGTGATCTTCGTGGGGTCTACCATCAACCCTTGTCTGCAAGCCGCATGCCCTAATAAGTTCCCAAAAGGAACACAAAACAAACACTTCTTAAGATTGAGCGCGATCTCGTATCTTTGACAGGTATCCAGCATCAAGCACAAGCTTGCTACGTGGCGCTTATCCAGCTCAAATACAATTCAAGCATCAAAATATACCTCCAGGAACTTATGAATAAATTCCTTGAATTCTGCAACAACCATGCGCGAAAATATTGCAGGCGCATTCTTCAATCCAAACAGAATCATAGTGTATTGAAAACAACCCCACTCAGTCACGAAGGTTGTCTTGCTCCTATCCTCCGGTGTGATTTTGATTTGTTGGTACCCAGAGAACCCATCAATGAAGGAATATGCTTCCTGGCCACCTACATTGTCCAACACTTCATCCGTGAACAGAGTCGGGAAAGGATTATCCACATTTAGTTTTCTGAGATCCACGCATATCCTTATCTCATCCTTTTGCTTCTTCTCTTGCACCAAGCTTACCCAATTGGATTCTTCCATAGGCTCAATGATGTCTGCCACTAGCATTTTGTCTAGCTCTAAGCGTACCTTCTCCTTGTATTTCAGATTGAGGCGGTAAGGCCTCTACTTAACTGGCTTTGCGTTGGGCTTTAACGTGATCTTCATCACTCATAGGTATCTGATTATTCCTTTCAGATCTGTAAACTTGGTAGGGAATAAGTCTTGGTATTTGCAAAGCAATTCAGCGACCTTATCCACCATCGCATCATCCCAGTAGTCTCCAATCTTCGCAAATTTAGGTTCTTCCTCCATACCGATGTTCACTTGTTTTATTTTCACCGGCGCAATTATATCAGGGTTCTCAATCTATGGTCCTTGAACCTCATGGTGGCCTTCTGTTTCTGGAATGTTAATCTTCCACATATCCTCATCCTCATCTTCAGCAGTTACATTATAACATTTGAGCGCGAGACTCAGTTGAGTAACCCATTCAGGTTGAATTAGGTCTAAAGGATCCTGTGGTATCCTAAAGATAGTTTCTTTCACCTCTTGGAGTGCTTCATCAATACTGTCAAACATGTCCTCAAAACTGAATGTCATCATGAATCCTTCACGCAGGATATCCCATTCGCCTGTCCCATGGTGGAGCTCTATTTCTATATACCAATTCATTGGGATAACATCCATGGTATAACAAAATAGGTGCACCCACTCAGGTTGGGGCTTTTTTCCATAAGCCTGCGTCCATTTGGCCAAATGCGCACGCAGATCATTCTATCCATCGTACTTATCTGTCAACCCCTGCAGCCTCCCCATGGGGATGATTTTTTGTTGATTCACCATCCTTAGCTGAATCGGAGACCATTGTAGTGCAGGTCTCCCCATTCGTTCCCAAGTCTGCTTTGGTAGGACATTCACATCTAACCCCAGGTCCAAAATGACCTGATCCATTTCATACTTTCCTATTTGTGCAGTTGGTCTCATCTCCCATCACGTCCTTTTTTTATGCTTACCAATCATTCTTACTACGCGCGGCTCACCTGGAGCGGTTCCAACGTATCTTTTGATGAGTTCTTGTAGCCCTTTCACATCCTTACTATCGCGCAGTAACTTCATACAGGTTTCCAGGAAAGCTATGAGCATAGAGGGGTCCATCTCCAGCTCAGCCTTATCCTTGCTTCCTGAGGTGGAAGCCTCAATGAAGCTCTTTTTAGCTTCCATGAAGGCTTCAAGAGCATGCTCCAAATCAAAATCAGCCTTTTTCACCAGGTTTTTGCGAACCCATGTATTGTCTTCTGGCTATTTCCCCTTGTCATATCCCGTTGCGATTCCACTTTTGAGTACTATATTGACATTTGGATCTTCCTCGCGCAGCTTAGATCTCATCATCTGTAGGTTCTAAGTTGGTGGAGGTGGCAGCACCCCTTTGTCACATATCCTAGATATCAGCATAGGACAATATTTCATTTCATTATCCAATAGCATGCAATACTTGCATGAGGGACACATTGGATTAGTGCAATCGCAGGCATAGTGTCTTAGTCCTCCGCAATTATAGCAAATTAACTGTCCTCGACCTCTACCAAGTCCAACTCCACCTCAGCCTTGTCCACGCCATCCATGCATTCTGGTCAAGGGGTTGTGTTTCTACCTGAACCTTGTAAGCGGGAGTTCTATCCATCATCAATTCATAGCTCCTGCAAGTACACTCACCGTGTCCTACCAACCTACAAAAGTTGCAGAATAGTTGTTGCGGTGCTTGTACATACTTCTGTAGCAAGTGACATTTATCCGTGGCATGTTTTCTGGCTACTTGACAGATAGCGCACCATAATGCAGGCCCCAAGCTAGGTCCTGCTTGAGCTTCTGGCCTTAAAGGCATCCATCCTCCTCCTGTAATGTAATTTGCAAAGACTAAGCAATGGTCTTTGTCATGACCCTGACTTTTGCATTTCAAGCACCATACCTCCCGCGTACCTCTGGTCGAACTATCGTGCCCTGCTTTAGACTTTGCATCTCAAGGCATAGATTCTTTAGCTGCACATGGATCTGCTGAACTCCTAGATTAGGATCTTGCATCAGAGTCTCATGTAGTCTCATGGCAATCTCCAAGGCCTCTGTCGGAGTTGTTATCTTTTACTATGATAGCACACCCCTCAAGTGTGGTAGTAGCGAAGCCACAAACCATTCACAAGGATGTCCATCTATCAAATTCATGTTGGCTTCACGGATTGTACATTTCAGCCTCTGCTCTAGTTCCCAAGGTGTCTCACCTGATTGCATCACAATTTCTCTAAATCCCACAATTGACTGTGCCTCATATTTAGGCTTGTTAAGTTCCCTATTTAGTGCAACCTAGATATCTTCTACTCCAGCATTCGATTTATCGTTACAGTACTTAATATACCAGGTTAGCGCGTGATCTTCTACAACACTAATCAGTTTCACCTTCTTTATATGATCATTTGTAACACCTTGATCTTCTCATACAGCCCTCACAACAAACCAGAATTGGTCTGGGTCATTTCCCAAGCCTTTGAACAAAAGAAACTTTATTGTATTTGCCATACTGAACTGTTGTGGAGGTGGAGGTAGTACGGGTGAATTTGGAGGCGATGGCGGTGAAGTTGGAGGTGGTATGGGTGGAGGTGGTATTCGCGGGAATCCTTGTCTTATTAATTGAATAGCACTTCACGAAGAGACCTTCGTTATCCCTTCTTCATCTCTTCGCAGAGGTGAAATCAAGGGGCTATACTCCAGAACCTATTTTCCTTCTTTTTTGTAAGTTTTTCCGCTTCACGTAGTCCCGAACATCAAGGTAGCTGCATAACCCATTTTTCGCAAAACAAAATTTTAATCCAAGTATTCAAATAATTTGCGTACTTACCTCATGGTCCTCTAAAAAAGCGTTTCTCTGCCTCGCTATAGCTGACTGAGGTGTCGACCGTGAATTCAGTCACAAATCCTCCTATGATGTGATCGATCCAATGATCAAATACACGGGCGATCTTATCCTCTGATGCTTCTAACCTTCGCACTAGCTCTAGGGTCCACACAATAGGATCGTCAAGTTTCCATCTTCCTTGGCTATCTGCTAGCTTCGTGAACCACCCATATAGCTCAATAAGGAAAGAGCAGAAAATGATCTCGTGGATCTCTATATATAGGTACTAGTCCAACCACTATTCCTTTGTCAGTCGCGGGTTTCTGTTCTCCTATGCTGTGAATTCATGGATCTTTCTATCCGACTAGTCTCCATTCTTCTACTTAGTTGGATTCCAGTGATACAACATCACACATCTCTTACGCATATTTCGGTCGTGGCAACGGAACCATTTGTTGGCTTGAGGGGGCCTGACCCAAGTTCAATGTTATTTAGCCAAACAAATCCCTACACTACTGGCCCTTTCGGCATCACCCCGCGGAGCACGGACCAAAGTCTCACCCAAAGCAGTATGGGGGGTGTTGGAACCAAGTTTCTGCACCCTTGAGATGGTTGTGATGTCATTTGATCTCTTCTATCCCTACCTTTGCACAGGTGATCTCGCTCTAGGGCTTGTAAGACAAACCCTTTAGTCCGACCTTCAATACCTTTGCAAAAGTATACAGTTGACCTTCGTGCAGCCCTAACCTGTGGCTCGGGCATTTTCGCGCTACTTTGGTAGCATGTTGTGCAAATTCCTTAGTTATCCTAAGTGATTTTCTTATCTTGTTAAATACTTAAAGTGATCAATGTGTAAGTAGATATTCATGATTGCATTCAATTATTCAATGTAACTATATCCATTCGCACATCATATAAGCATAATAAAGGAAATTCATACACAAGATATCCAAACCCATTGACAGAAGAAATACACCGAGATTGCATAATAACTCCTTTTATTGATATCTTTTAAGTGTTTACAAACTCTGTTCACCCTGCGCACACAACTGCAGGGGTTTGCGCACTCATCTGCGGACTTCTACCCTAGGCCTCTGTGCACTCAGTTGCAAAGCCTCTACCTACGCTACAACCCAAGGCTTAGACTTATTTCTCTAAATCTATGACTATCTTCCTTGTCCGATGCTACTAACTACTTAGAGCTTAGCTCTTTTTATACTATCCCATGGTCCGCAGACCATGGGTAGATCTCTTATAGCCAACTTTACTTTACAAAATTGAGGGTGAACTACCCTTTGTGACACATAATACCTTTGTGCTCTATGACCACAAAATGTGGAGTCTTTACAATAATATTACAAAAACATGGGCTTTTAGCCCCAAAACTGCCCTTGGGGGATCCCACTCCCAACAATAGGTTAATCAACATCGTAGTGAAAAAAAATTTGATGTAGTTGACTAGGTATTTTTATGGCTACAACCATACAAAAAAATGTCCCTCAAGCAAGCTAAGAAGGATAATAAATTACCACCCAAGTACCATGGTACTTACAAGGCATTGCAAAATATTAGTACTATGACATAAAAATTGGAGTTGCCTACATCTTCGCAAGTACACCTAGTTTTCCAAGTTTCATGCTTAAAGAGGGTTATCAATGACATGTTCATGATTCAAACAATGTTGCCAAAACTTGATGAAGAAGGAAAAATCGTATTGTAGCTTTAAGCAGTCATGGAAGAAAGAACCCAACAACTACGAAATCGATAAATTTAAGAGTATCTCATTAACTGGAAGAACTTACCTGCGAAATATTCCACATGGGAGGATGATAATTTTATACAGAAGCATCCAAAACTACTCAAGCATTGAGGATAAAACTTTTTTGAAGGAGCGCAAGCATGTTAAGTCCCTATAAAACTAGTGTAGCCCCTTTATTTTTATTGTTAGTGTATCCCCCTATTGTTATTGGAGTGCCCATGTAGCCCCCCTATTGTTATTGTTATGCCCCATAGAGGCCCACTATTGTTATTGTTGTGTCCTTATATTATATTGTTATGTAGGCTCTAATTATATTGTGACCCCTTAGGTTCCTATATATAGCAAGAAGTTATATTCATTTGAATCATTCAACAATTGTTCATTTATGTGATGTAAAGGAGGTTTCCCCCTTGAAAAGGCTAATTTTGAAGTCATTGATCTATCTTTCTTGCGATATGGTTACATAACAAATAGGGAAAAGACTATGCTTGTCTGCAGGCTAGAATTCGAATGTAAAATGAGCTTCCTAAGAAAAAATTACAACCAAAATAAAATTTATAAGAACCAATAGGGTTCAAGATGATGATGCCAACCATGGGGGATGATTCACCATTTTTGGAGTAAAAAAGCAAAAATAGTAAAATAATAGTAAAATAATAAAACTACTTTTTCAAGTCGTATTTTCAACTTATCTCCCTAAGGTTTTACTCAAATTTAGTGTGGTGGTACTCGTTGGATGAAAAATTTAATTCCTCATCCAAAGATTACCCATGTTGCATACTTTTGATGGACCTTGCTACATGAAAAATTGGAAATACATGAAAAAACGTCATTGCAATCATGTTTTTCTATTATTTCTCATTTTTCATGTAGTAGGGTCAATAGAAAGTATGAAACATGGGTACTCCTTAGATGAGGAATCAAATTCTTCTTCAAATGAGTATTGCCGCTCAAAATTTGAGTAAACCTATAGGGAGCTAAGTTGAAAATATGAGTTGAAAAAATAGCTTTTTTTTTCTTTTTTCCCTCTAAAATTTGATGATGTAATCTAATCTTATTTTATTATTTCCACTATTATTTTATAATTTCCTTAGGGGGGCCATTTTATACCTCAAAATTCCCCTAATGAGGGACTAAGAAAAATAAATAAGCCTAAGTATAAAAAAAATTAAAGGTCTTTGGTGACTCTAAGATAGTTATTAAACATGTACAAAACACTATTCATTGTGTTTATAATCACTTAAAGCATTATCAATCACTTGTTCAAGAATTTACCTATCATTTTCTTGCAATTAATATTAGTCCCATCCAAAGGTTACAAAATGTAGATGTGGATCTTTTAGCAAACATTATTTCTAGACTCTTACCACCTGAAGACTTTAGTCTAGATCGCTTCTCAGTTGAGTTAATATTTTGACCATCAATTCGTGATAATGTCTCTAAGTGAAGAGTTTTTAATGATGACAACGATATCATAAATTTTCTCACTTCAGAGGGAACATATGACGGTCAGGTAATCAATGAAGACTCTCATGATAGAGAATTTACTAAATCATCCAATGAAAGCAAAGTTGTAAACCTGATTCCTAAATGTGTATTCAAATTGGAAGATTTTTATTACCTTAAGGATAGATTTGAGAGACCTACCAATTACAAAACCTCTAATCCTTCCTTAATATTTGAAGTCCTCAATCTTTCCTTAGAGGAAAATCCTCAAAATGTTAATCTAGGTCTAGGACTTTCACCAGACGAAAGACTAGGTTTTATTCATTTTCTCATCAGATATAAGGATGTCTTTTCTTAGAATAATGACGATATCAAGGCCTATGATACCTAAATAATATATCATACCATACCAATGTTACCCAATGAAAATCTTGTTCAGCAGAAATTGAGGAAAATTCATCCCAAACTTGATCCTCAAATTAAAGTTTAACTAAACAAATCGCTGAAAGTCAAAATTATTTTTCGAGTTAGGAATTCCAAATGGGCATCTAATCTAGTTCCAATTCAAAAAAAGAATGGAGGTATTAGAATCTGCGTTGATTTCAAAAACCTTAACAAATATTCTAACAAAAGATAATTTCCCATTTCCTCCCATGGAACAGATCTTGCATTCTATTGTTGGAACAGAATTAATGTCTTTTCTTGATGGATTTTCATGATACAATGAAATCCTCGCTCATCCCATTGTGTTGGGTCCCTATAATACTAGTGATTACCCCATTACTATTGTAATTGTACCCCTTATTAATATTGTTGTGCCCCTATTATCCCCATATTGTTATTACTGTGCCCCATAGAATCCCTCTATTGTTATTTTTGTGCTTATATTATTATTGTAAGGTCGCTGGGTTAGTATTGTAACTCCGTAGACTCCTATAATAGAAAGAAGTTGTGTCATTTGTATATCCAAGAATTGTTCATTTATGTAATGTAAAGGAGGTCCACTCGAAGAGGCTGAATCCTAAGGCGTTGATCTATCTTCTATTTTTCTTGAGCTGGTTCATAACCATTTGGTATCCAGAGCTTTGGATTCTAGGGTTTCGCTGCTCCAAATAGGTCATCGTGGCATTTTCGCTATAACTTTTTTTCTGTGATGTTCCAGAAGCTAAAAATAAAACCCATTTGAGAAGACATCGTGTTGAAGCTCGGGTTTGAATTTAATAGCTTGTTGCGCTATATTTGCAGAGATGTGATCTGAGTAAGTTGGTCTTTTTTCAGACTCCTGAATTACATTCCAAATAGGAGACCTGGGGAAAATCGTCGTAACTTTCTCTCTGAGCATCGGATTGAAATTTCGTAAGAAGGTTTCTAAAGAGGATGGACTGTAGTTTCTTGAATATATTTTTCATAGCCAAAGGTCGAAACAGTGACTCGTGGCATGTTGTACAAGTTCGTGTTACTAAACTAGTCTATAATCAGGTCACTGTGGGAGATTTCGCATACCTCTTCCTTGGAGAATCCAATTTGGATCATACTGGTGGCATTGGAAAGAGGACGCAAAGGGCTGCTGCAGGTCACAATTTCAGAACTAGATGATTTGAATGTACAGAGATACATCAGAGGCAATATCGAGCTCCTACAAAGT
>APFE030105906.1:3259-80737 GCA_000404065.3 Pinus taeda | reverse complement strand
ATTGTTAGGTCAGCTGGGTTATATTGTGACTCCTTAGGCTCCTATATATAGAAAGGAGGTTTTGTCATTTGTATCATCCAAGAATTGTTCATTTATGTAATGTAAAGGCAGTTGCCCCCTCAAAGAGGCTGAATTCTAAGGCGTTGATCTCTCTTTTTTATCTTTTTGTGAGTTGGTTTCATAACAGAGTACCTATACCATTCAAAATTTCAATATTACAAGGAGAAGAGCTTAAATATTTAGATGTTGAAAAGCAGGCATATGCAATATTCAAATCAATTAAGAATTTTAGACCTTTCCTAATTAAATCGCATGCTAAGGTTATTGTGCCCTATTTTGCTATTAGAAATTTATTAGTTCAAAAAGACCTTGGAGAAAAGAGAGCTCATTGGTTCATTTCACTGCAAGAATATGAATTGGAAATAAACCTGCAAATATTGTTCGATTCCAAGAATTGTGTAACTTGGTCATGCAAACTGTAGATTCAAAATCATAAAATAATTCAGAAGATAAGGAAGCAAAATATTTACAGCAGGTATGCACTATCTCTAACACTTCTAATTCACAATATGTTGACCTAATACATTTTCTGACTCATGCCACATCTCCTCTTCATTTAGAATCCAAGAAAAAGCATACTTTGAGACTAAAATCAAATCAATACCAACTTATGAATGGGGATTTGTTTAGAAAAAAATAGGATTCCATGTTTTTAATGTGTGTGGAAAAATCTAAAGCTAAGAAGGCTTTGTAGGAATTACATGATGGTTCGGTTAGTGGTCACTTTGGAGGTGATACAACAGCTTATAAGATTATTCATGTAGGAAATTATTGGCCCACGCTTTTTAAGGATGTCCATGAATATATACGAAGATGCAAGATCTTCTAGACATTTGTTGGAAGAGATAAGAAAACAACATTACCTTTGCAACCTGCCATCATGATCAACCCTTTAAGCAATGGGGCCGCGACATAATTGCTGAGATTGTTCCTAATTCTTCCAAATAACATAGTTTTATTATCACCACAACTGATTACTTCACCACATGGGTGGATGCCATCCCTATTAAAAATGTTACTATTCAGCAAGTGATTTCTTTTATTGATCAAATTATAATCACTAAGTTTGGTCTCTCGAGCACATTAATTTGTGTTAATGCCAGTTATTTTTCTACCAACGCAATTAGTGACTTTGTTGTCCAAAATAGTTTTAAACTAAAATATCCATCTAACTATTATCCATAGGGTAATGGATTAGTTGAATCAAACAATAAAAATATTTTAAGGATCGTTAAAAAAATCATTGATGATGATCAGAAAATTTGGCATAAAGCTCTTGTATATGCTTTATGGGCTGACAAAATTACATATAAGGCAGCGATATGCACTTCCCCTTACTTATTAGTATAAGGAAAAGAATCAATCTTACCTCCTAATATTGCCTTGCCTTCATTAGCCTTATTATAGTCCATTTAGGAACAGGGCTTGCTCTAGCCTACGACAACGTTTAGCACAAATTTTTAAGCTAGAGGAAATGAGATAAAAAGCCAAACAAACCTATTGCAACCACCAAAAAGTCATCAAAAAATGGTTCAATAAAAGTTCAGTAGGTGACAAAGACTTTGACGTTGGTGGCATGGCTTTGAAATGGGATAAGGCACATGAAGATAAGGGAAAACACATCAAATTCCAGAAACTTTGGCTTGGTCCATTTCAAACCTCCAAGAAAATTGGTGCATCCACATTTGTTTTACAAACCCTTGAGGGGGTTGAGGAAAATATTCCAATCAATGGATAGATTTGAAAAATTATTTTTCATGAAAACTCTATATTTTTCAGTAACTGGGTAAATAATCATTTGTAAATCTGGTTTTCTAGTTGTTTATTTATTAACAATAGTTTGCAACATGCTACATTTCTTTTATCTTGTTTATTTAGTAATAGAGAATTATCATTTCAAATATTGCAAGTCTAACACTTATATTATGCCCAATGTTATGACTAATTTTTATGGTTAATTCATCCTATATGAGAAAGTGTTCTTCGAAAAATACTTTGTAGTGTGTATTTTTCCATAAATATAAATTTCCCTTCACATGCTTTATGTGAAATAAGAATAGCAAATCAGAAGATGAATAACTAACTGAATGTCATGATATGCATTGTTTCTAAATAACTTTCTTTATCACGCAACTTCTTAATGTGATATTGCTAAATATGTCATCTCTAATTATATAATCTAAAGTCAATTAATAAAGAAAAGATAAGAAGTCATGGGAAATGTATGTAAATCCTTCGGGGTACTGAATAAGCTTGTTGGTAGTGGGTAAATTCATACATGATACTAAGGTAACTTCGTCGGGGTACTGAATAGGCATGCTAGTAGCGAAGTGATGTCGGGTATAGAAAGTTAAACAAGCATGCATAAATTGATATTAAATTATGCTTAGTAATCAAATCATAAGGCTATTTTCTTATCTAATAAGTAAAAGAAGTTATCCCTTGCCCTTCTGGATAAAGGTATGATTACAAATTCTCTCTTCTTATCATTTAAATGACCATAAAAAATTTGTCATGATTTTTTATTAAGTTGTGAGTTTCTTTCTTATTCAATCCCATATTTATTTCTCTTCATAAATGCAAACAGAGATAATTGGTTTTCCCAGTATGTTGCCAATTGTTGTAGAAAACAACAACCCTATTTTATATTAACATCATAGCAAAAAAAAAAGTTAGACTTATATTTACCTTAACCTTTCGTATAAAAACCCATAAAATCCCTTTAATTTAGTTTGATTAATATACTTAGCCTTGATTTAATTTCATGTATTATTAAATAATTAAAAATTAAATATTAATGAGGCTATAGTCCAGAACCACCACAACCGATCGTTATTCAAATAGGAGTTGTCTATAATGCGACTTTTTGGAAATTCCGGTGACGGAATCAGGCGAAGAAATTGAGGTTAAATCTTGATTTGTTGCAGTTAAAATGGTTTTTTAACTGCATATTTGGATTCAGCACCCTGAAAAACCCCTGGGATGCTTCGATTGTGCAGAAACTAGCTATCAAACTTGCGATTTGAATAAATTGCTGCCGGATTTTAACCGGAAAAACCCACCCGAAAGGCTTCCAAAAAGTCTCATTATAAACAACTGCATTCAAATAATCCAATTTTTCATTCTTGCAAGTATTATAAAATGTCTTTATTTACTCGTGCCTGCCTTGTTTCATTGCTTGACACGTTTTCCAGTAGTCCTTCCCTTGATATTTTATAAACTCCACATACCCATCCTTTTGGGGATCACCTTGACAGGTGACGTAACCATGTGATGTGGCATAACAATCCCTCCCTTTCTCACTTGAATTTTGTTTTAAAAGATTTTCCCTTCGTGCTTTTTGAGTCATCGTTTTTCCACATCATCTTGTCCATCCTTCCTCAGAGGATAGTTATGTTCATCCATTTGAATGATTTGAGACTTCTCATCATCACACCTTAGATAGTAGGCCTCGCTCATGTTTTCTCTTTGGATTTCTTATTAGGCCTTGAGTCCTCCACCTTCCACGTACTCTTGCTCCATGTCGTCCTGCGTCTTTCAATGCACCTACCCTTCACTCCTTCTGAGATTTCATTTTTGAGATGACTTAGCTCATCCACATTATGTCAATATAACTTCCCAACAGAACTTGTATGCTCACTTTCCACATCACCTCGTCTGTATGCTCACTTTCCACATCACCTCGCAGTCCAGTCATCCCGGCCATTCCTTAAACACACTTCCTTTGTTCCTTCCGGGCTCTAGGTCGTGGGATGATGTAAAGAGCCACTTAACATCCTTGAATAGTTGTTATGATGACGTGAAAACTTGGAAAACATTCTCATATTCAATTTCACGTATTTAACCTTTTATTATTTACTCCCACATGTGAAAGATCAAGTTTACAGTTACTTGCAATTATTTTGATTTACAAGTTTTAATGGTAATAACTTAGTGAAATCGGCATAGCATTATTTTTCTTTTGTAACAGTAGAACACCTTTGTAAGCTCTGTATTAATAGCTAGAATGATGAAACCAAAGAAGAAAATGCCCGCGCAACAACCTACTAGGAATTTTTGGGAGAGTATTGATGAGAAGTTGTCAGACTCTTTTCTTTTTTCAAATGTTGTATGCACAAGGGATTCTGTAATTTCACCTTATAATTTTATGTATGAGCTATTTTAGGAAGAATTACCAGTTGAAGGCCACAAAAGGCCGACAGTGGCAACTACAGAACAAGCTGACAACAAAACATTCGAGGCAACTAACAAAGATGCTGCAAAATCCTACTTACACAGAATTTTCAAGTGCCCCAAGCTTCTCCCTTACACATATATGATTCATTGGGTGGTGAAGAACATAGATATTTTAGACAGGTAGTTCATCACCTCATAGAGAATAGTTATTGGTTCATTCAATCCTAAGCATATATGGGATATAGATATTTTAGACAGGTAGTTCATCACCTCATAGAGAATAGTTATTGGTTCATTCAATCCTAAGCATATATGGGATATGTATCATCTACTTGAGCCACATTTGGTGTATAATTCCTTGCTTTTTGAAAGATTTATGAAAGAAGAATGTAGCGGAAAGGATAAAGAAGTCCCTAGTTTTATTAAAGATTGGAGAAGTGACCTTAACAAGCATAAAGAGGAGACCTCTGACCTTTATTCCATTCAACCCTTAAGTCATCCTTTTTTTATATCACCTCTATGCTATGCAAGTTATTTTCCTACCAAAACATCTCACAGTTCCCTAAAGACTGGGTCCCCCTTACTCATAGGGTTGTCGACGAGTTTATTTTTAATGGGGCTGGGTCCCCCTTACTCATAGGGTTGTTGACGAGTTTATTTTTAATGGGGCTCAAAGCGTGTCTGATAATTTAGCCAAACATTTTCTTTATTTTCACTCCAAACAAACAGTGACTCATAACCCTCCTTTTTATATGTCCACCTATATATTGGATGTCATTCATTTCTCTTTAGACTTTCCAGTGATGAGTTGGAAATGTACACTTGTTGACCCTTTACACATCCACATTTACCATAGCATATTATGGGAGGAAAATTATTTTAATCACTTTTACCTCATTTGTCATCTCATCATAATTCCCATTTACCAAGCCATTTTCAGTTCCAAGCTTCCTATAATGTCCACAATTGTTATGGATTGTCTGTTGAGAATTGGGAATTGGTTCGTGGAATAAATTTTTACATATGTTAGGGTTTGGGAATGTAATGGTAAACCGCACGTTTTTCCCCTTTATGTTCTAGACAAGATTTTATGTTGAGAAGTTTCCTATCAAACTATTGGAATAGGAATAACCCTTGAATTAAAAAGGTCTTCCAAGAATCTATGGCCCACGTTCCCTTTACATATTGGTTTGTTTACCCTTCATAATTTCACTCATGTTGAAAAGGAATTTCAACGTTTATATGAGTTGAAGCTAGCTATTACTCCTACAAATCCATATGATCTTTCCAAGGTGGTTGAGATTTTAGCTATTGATGCAAATATCAAGAAATATGTTCAGGAAACCAAGCACTATGATGAGTTATTTTGTGGAGATCTTTCTTATTTATCTATTTGTATTCATCATACAACTATCAACATTTTTTAGTCTTCAAGGAAACCAGAAGGTCCACTTTACCTTTACACTTGCTTAAGTTTCCAGAAGGCAATGGGATATTAGAAAATGTTGTGAATTATTTTTCACAACAGATCGCTCCTCATATTTCCACTCTTATTCAGGTTTGTTTAGTGAATTCCTGAGATCAAACTAATTCAGAAAATCCATTAGTTAATTATATCATCAAATATTAGAAAACATTTGTAGAAATTACTTTAGTGTGGGTTCAACCAGGGAAAGAAGCAACAATGCTTGAAAAAAATAATTTCACCATCATTGGACAATAATCAGTGAATATCTCTCCTTATTCCTCAAATATTGTTTTTACACAAACAAGTGTCATTCCCAAAACACCTATTTGTTCTTGTCCTAGTGTGGAGACATTTCTAGCATCTCCAACTACTAGAACTCAGGTGAACATTGAGGAAACTCCACAAATAGAGGTATTTTACAGTCCTCAACATAAGGCCATTCTGAAGAAGCACATAAAGAAAAGGAAGGATGTTGATACACAGGTCTTAATAGCAAGCACTACTTTGCTGTCATCCTCACAAGAAGTAGTCCGGAAACGAACATTAGAAACCCTTGATGAAGAGCTTGAAGAGTTAACTCAGTAAGCAGGAGCTTATGCTTCTGCCAATGTTGATAAAGCGGCCAAAGTTAGAGAATTCATCAAGGAGAAAGATGATAAAATACAACAGTTGGAACAAGAGTATTCACAGTTTCAAATGTAATTGCAGGCATAGGTAACCTTGGTTAGAGGTCAATATAAGTCTAAAATTAAGCAGAGAGATGACAGGATAAACGAGCTACAAGGGAAGATAAAGAAAACTAAGGCAAGTTCTTTAGATCTTGTCAAATTAAAGAAGGAAGCTAATGAATTAAACCAACCGTTTCAACGCCAGCAACAACTCTCCTGGAACAAGTTAAGCATGATACGAGCTTACGAAAAGTTGGTTAATTCTTTTGTTGATGAAGTTATTGATATAGAAAGAAAATATGATGAAACCAAGTGCGAACTCAATGAGATTTTGCAATGTAGGAAGACCCTAAAAGGATTTATTTGAATCACCCCAGGATTAACAAAATGCAAAAGTGAATAGCTCTTCATTCTTGGAAGGATGAGATACACTTGGTTAGAAAAATAGTGAATGATGTTGAAAGGATTTCTGATTTAATGATTCAATCTGTCACCTAGTCACTCAAGAAAGCAAATATTTTAGCAAGTGATGAAGAGGAGGTTCTCCTAGAGGTAGATATATTAAAAAAGAATTGGCAAAATAACAAGACAGAGTTTAATAAAAGAATTTAGCAATTTTCAAAGGTATATTTCAAATTGACCTAGGAATTTATAATTAGGCCACATGGTTACCTTCAAGTAACCAAGGTTATTATCGAACAGTAAACTCAACTACTACTGTCTTTACAAGCTCAAGCATTCCGTTGTCAAATGAGCATAAGGCATCTTTCTCCTCCCAAGATGGCACCTCTTCTAGAAATTTATCAGCATATGCAATTGCCTAATGGCTCCTTGTCTGTAGCTTTCTCTTGAGTTAAACATTTTATTTTAATTTATAACTAATGCCTATTTTATTCTAGTTTGTTTTGGTTTAATTGAGATAATATCGGACTTGTATTTGTTCTCTCTTTTGTTTTGAAAACCTATTTAAATGACTCTCTAGCTAGGGCTTAAGGGTTCTGAAATTTTGCAGGAAAAAACTTTGTTACACTTGTGTACTTTTCCATTTATTTAATATAAGCTCTAAAACACTGGTTGATTCAATGTTTTTTATCAGCTTTGTTTTCTTTCGATTTATAATTGGAATCTTATTTTATGCTTTATTTCTTATGTTTATGATCAATTGATTGAGATATTGTTATTTTTGATATATTGTTATTTCTTTATTATAAGTGTAAGACTATCAAAATTATATGGGAATGTTTTATGAAATTAATTCAATTAACTACTATGTTGAATTAATTTATCATGAGATTGTTTTGATTAACGATATAACTTGTAACTCGATATTTCTAGTTATATGTTATTTTTCTTTTTCACTTATAAATATCAACACTCGGGTTAGTTAGTATTTATTATAGTTTAATTTATATTTATATTTATTTTTTCATTAAATATTACCAATCCACTCTCGTCCTTTCCTTATAGCTTTCACATCTTTCAAGTCTCCATCCGCTGGAGCAATCTTTGTTCAGATAACTGGACCTAATTCAAAACTAGTCAGAATCGCCATTCCAAATGAAAAAGATTCTAATTTGGGGTTGTGACCGGGTGGTCTCCCAAATTTTGATATGGTCATTTTTTGCCATCAACACAAACATAAGGTGAAACAGACGCCAAAGAAGCCTTGCAAGACAAATATGGCACACATGCCAAAATAGGCTCACAAGCTAAGATATTTTCATCAAATTTAACATCTCTTATAATAATTAGTTCAATGGAACGAGGTTGAAGAAGTCGATAACATTTTACGTCTTTAAAATATCCAACAAAAATACACTTCTTACTTTTTGGTTGTAAGGCTTTCCTTTTCTTCAAGAATGTGAGCTCTTGCTACACTACCAAATACACATAAGTGAATTAAATTGGATTTAATTTTAGTCCATATTTTTTTTGCCATTATATTTTTAAAGCCTTCGTGGAGCGTAATTTACTTTTTGATTTAATTTTGACTAATAATAAAGGCGTAATCCCTTAGGTTGAACCATATAATTAGTCATCTCATTTAATATATGAGTATTTATTTTAGAAATGCCATTTTGTTGTGCTCTATATGGAATAATATGTTGCATTTGACTTCCCTGCATAATGCAGTTAGTTGTGAATTTGTTGAATACCTATTCACATTTGTTATTTTTTTCTTAACCTTTGCAGTTGATGTCTGAATTGTTTTTTTACAAGGGCTTGTCTGCCAAGAACAAGTAAAAACTTAACTCTAAGGTTTGAAGAACTAAATCCAAGTGTGTCTAGAGAAATCATCAATGAGAGTTAAGAAGTTACCTAGAGAAAGAAGGAGAAGAAAGTGGACCATAGAAGTCATTGTGAACATATTGCAAAGAGGTTGAGGCATGCAAAGAGGCACATTCATCAAAATTGTCCTAGTGATGTTTCTTAATGACACAACCAACACAAAAAACATCTCTATTAGAATAAATGAAATACCAATCACCATATTTGATTACATAATTGTCGTGATTAGTGATAGTTTAGAATACCAAATTGGTTATGCCAAATTTTGTTCAAGTCATAATTGTGAGTAATAAAAACGAAGGGAAAAGATGATGACCCAAGGTTGTCAAACTTGTACACCCTAGTAATATTAGCAATATTTTCAATGGAAAAGATGTGCTTATGATGTTTTAAATCATTGATTACAAACTAGTGAGGTCAAAACTCATTTTTTTTACCTTCACATGGATGTGTGATCTGATATACCTATATAAGGTTGTTGGAAAAACTTGGAACACATAATACATCATTGAGAGGACCACTACTACTTGAACTATTTTGGACCCTATAACACTAAGCGATCTACCATCATCAACAAATATTTCTTTGTTGTTACAATCATTGAGAGAAAAAAATGGCTTTATCCTTAGCCATATGATAAGATGCTCTTGAATCAATAAGCCGCTCATTATAATAAGGATTAAAGGTTGCAGTGAAGGAGAAACCTTAAGAGAAAAGTGCATGTCCATGAGAAGAAGTATTAGATGAAGAAGAATCAAGATGGTTGTTGTGTCTCCTCATTATTACCTCTAAGGCCTACATCTCTTTAAAAAATTTAAACTATAAACAACTATCTTTCCCACAAGAATTGCAATGTTTGTTAGTCATCATACCTTTTTATTTTGGTCATTTGTCAACATTGAGAGTATAAGTTGGCTAACAAGTTTCATAACTCTTGTCTTGCTTATTGTTGAAGGGGTGTTGTTTCTTACGATGATTGGTTTTATCTTTATATTGGGGAATTAAGACCTTATTGGATGCACATACACGTTGATCACTCCAACAAGAGTTTGTCTCACTCCCTAATTAAAGAGTCACGAAAATATTCAAGAGTGGGATCTTTATATTCAACCCTTAGAACTTCTCTAGTGGCATAAAAAGTAGATATGAAAATAGAATATGTAGAACCAAGATTGGAAATAATAACATATATACATCGTTCGTCATTTAGATCATCTTTGCAATATTTAAGTAGATGCCTATTTTGAACTTATATAAATAATCTTCAATTTAAAAAAAATCATTAGGACTTCAAATCATGATATAACTTTCGAGCTAATGAAATTTAATCACATTAGGTTCACAAAATATCATTTTAAACTTTTGCCAAGATACATCTAGGTCATCAACTCCTTGATTATGAAGTCACAAATTAGGAGAAATGGACATTTGAATTAGTCCACCAGTTTTATCATTTTTATTATTCCATTTGGATTTCATATTAGTGTCAGTGGGGGAGTTTTATTTTGCCAAGGTGATTTAGTACAATCATTTACTTCTAAGTACATCCTCTATGTAGGATTTCCATGAGAAGTAGTTAGTACTAGTAAGCCAAAGTTCACTTGGAGTGGTCATATTAAGTTATACAAATAATATGGATTCAAAAGCTAAAACTGACTATTTGGATGGAAAGATATCAAAAAAGTAGGTTGTTAAAAAAACAAAAAACAAAACAAAATGGACTTTGGATGTAAAATTTATGGCCTTTTGAAATATTACATCAAGGGTAACAAAGAGCCATCTTTTACGTAGAAGTTTACCCACATGGTGATGGATGTTGCCAAGAAAAAAAATTCCTTTATCTCATTAGCTTTGCCTATAAGCTCATTTTTACAAATAAGTTACGTTATGAAGTGACTCACTTTTATAAAATAAATGATAATCAATTTCACATTAAAGTTACCTTATGAATGAAAGTTCCATGAAAAAAATAACTTACATATATATTCACTTAGACAATAAAAATAAAATACACTTTATAATAGAGTAAATTATGAAATAACTCAACTTTGCATGAACTTTATTTAAAATTAATTAAAAAAAGGAAATTTGAACTCAAGACCTCCTATTACATAAAATATTTTTCAATCAAGTGAACTAGTGCAAAACATATAACAATACTAATGAAGGGGAATGGGGTTGTTGTTGTTGGCATTGTTGCTTAGCTAGAAGTGTGTGCGCCAAAAAAAATGTGTTCATTGAAAAAAAACAACAATTTGAAAAAAGTTCCAAAACTCAATAACAATGGGGTTATATGTTACTTAGTTTACATTGGACGTGAAAGTT
This sequence comes from Pinus taeda, assembly GCA_000404065.3. Lineage (NCBI taxonomy): Eukaryota > Viridiplantae > Streptophyta > Pinopsida > Pinales > Pinaceae > Pinus > Pinus taeda. Next base: position 69,751 of record APFE030105906.1, on the reverse strand, counting down.
TTATCTTTGTTTTTGGTTTGTTGAGATTGCACATAGCACATGGAAAAGAGCATATAAAAATAAAATAAAAAACAATTTTTTTTTAATTTTTTTTATTTTCCAAGATAAAATAATTGAACTAAATTACATTAAATGTAAATAAAGAAAAATTAAGATAGAAATGGGAGCTTTATAGTTGGAAGTTTGGATAAAACCCTAACAATGGCGATAGGGTTCAAAAATTTGCAGGGGAATGATAGCGATGGGGAGGTCGTACGCTAAGGTGACCGCAACGCTTTGAGGTAGGTGTTAGGAGATGATGGATAGTTGATTTGTACCTGTCACTAGGTCTGGCTGCATCAGGAATGAGGACAGTGGTAAACGAGGTATTAGGGAGAAAGGAAGATGGAGGAGTTTTTTACTGTTTTTTTCATCTTATTTTCAACGATAATCGATTGCACGTGCCCATAGAAGGAGTCTACAACTACCTTTTTCTGGGGAGGTCCCAAGCAACAAATAGGGGGATAAACCATGGTCAACCAATGGGACTTTTTTGATCTAGATCCCGAACCTAGAGACATTCTGTCGATGTGGGGCTTGGACGTCACAGAGTAGAATATCGAGAAATTTATTCGTCCAACTAGGCTACCAGGTGGGAAGATGCGAGGCTCGGGGGAGGACTGGAGGTAGGGAAGAGATTTAGGGATTCTAGAGGAAATTGTATGCATGAAAAAGCAAGAAGGTTGGGTAACAGACAGGGAATCAGAGGGGAGGCAGGAACAATTACTTCCATTGATCGTCTGTACAGCAGAGCAAGCGGGTGGAAAACAAGTAAGTAATCAATCATCCATTTTTTACAAAGACCAAGTTTTCCTTTCAGGTGGGCTAGAAGATATTGTTATTAGATGTGGGAACAAGGGAAAGGAGGGTTTGAAATATTTTCTGATAGAGGATTTGGGGTTTTCAGAAGAAATAAGGGGGAAATGACTAGACAATGCAAATGCATGTAGGAGTCTGTTGCATTTGAGGAGTGGGGAGACCAACCGATAAGAAGGAAACCCTAACTTGGAGGTTTTATAGGAAACTGGTCAAACAGAGGGTTTGAGGAGTTTTCATAAGTTTTCTAATGTTGAGAAGGGGGTTAGCATTGAGCATCTCAGAGGGGAACTATTTTCGTTCCTCTCGGCAGAACGGGAAGGATTCAATTAGATAGTGTGGCATTCGGAGGTGGGGGAGATACCTCACTCTGTGGGAGAGGAGGGGTAGAAAGGGGACGGTTTGTTTCCCATCCAATGAAGCAATTGGGCGGAGGGGCATTTAGATCCACTCTCAGCAACAAGTACCAATTCAAAGGAGAACTCACCAAAGATTGGAGAAGGTTGGAGGAACAAGACTACAGGGGAGAAGAGAAAGAAAAATAAGTTGATTAAGAAAAAGGAGATAAGCCTAAATCTGGTGTTGGGAGTAGACTTAGAGATAGATGAAGCAATGGAGGTGACAAAAGTCACGTTAGCCAAGAGGGCCAAAGGTAAAAAATACTCAGAAAATTACATCAAATAATGGACTACAAAGTCTTGGAAGGAGGCATTGGACCAACATTTTGAGGTATCCACCCTTTCGAAGGGATGGTTCATGCTTAAATTTAACAAGGGTGAAACCCTTGAATGGGTTCTTAAACGTAATTAGTGTTTTGGAAAAAGCTCAAGTTTATTTAAAAAATTGAATCCCTTGTTTGATTCCCAAAGAGAGAAGGTGGGGGAGACTCTGGTTTTAGTGAGGCTTTCAGGTTTACCCCCAACCTTCTAGAAAGAGTCGGCCTTCAAAGAAATTGGGAATACATTGGGTCAGTTTATGGACACTAACATGTAGTTCCTGCAAACTATAGATAAAGGATTAACAATAATTCTGGTAAGTATAAACCCAAGGGAAGGTTTGGCAGGGGAAATTCACCTCAAATATAAGGAGTTAGCCTTTACCCAGATGATTTATTACGAAGAGATGCCTTTCTGTTGTCATTGATGCCACAAATACTATCATCTTATTAGAGAGTGCCCTTTGGATTTTAGAAGAAGAAGAAGGCAGAGAGGTGAAGTGGGAGTGGCAAAGAGAAATCATAAAGAGGAGAAGGGAAAGGGCTATATAGAGGGGAAGGGGGATACGAAGGAAGGGGACAAGATGCAGATGGAAGTTGAAGAATCATAGGAAATACAAATAGAGGAGAGACTTGTTCAGGAGCATGAGCATCTGGGGAGTCGACTTGGGTAGAGACAATGGAATGTGAAGAAGTTGTTTTTGCGCCTCAATTGGCGGCTACAGTTCTGGAACCTATCCCTTTTATAATTCATCCTTGTTGTCTATGCTCAATTCAATTTCAAGGCCTGGTCCTTCTAGGCTTTTGAACATGGATATTTTACATGTTGATTTTATAAATGAAGCTCTTGATAGCATCATAACATCTATACCTGAGATTCATCTGAACCATTCTTTAGCTTCAAGCCTTGAGACCCCTAGTCTTTCATGTACTCCACTAGAAAAGCCTCACTATAATCTTAGGCCTCAAGAGAAGAAAATTATTCCCTGAGAAGTTATGGGTGGGTTGGGTATCCAACTGATTTCAGTTAGCCCTCACAAATCTAGAGGAAGGAAGTAAAATTTATCAAAGGCTCAGCAAAGAGCAAAAATTGACATTGCATATGAGAAATAGTTATCAGTTTTAGGGTTGCTTAGAGCAGCACAAAACCCCTCCCATGGTTTTAAAAGATTATAATGTCCTTTAATTTTCAAGGGTTTGTTAGTGCCACAAAAAATATAGCTCTAAAGGAATTAATAAAAACCTATGAACCTGTTGTGATAATGTTTCAAGAAACCCTTAAAGCTAGAGAGGAGATAAGTGGGGTGTTGAACAAAATGTTTCCAAGCTATACCTTTCAGTCTATGGATGCTAAAGGAAGATTTGGGGGTTTGGCAATGGGAGTCAAAGAAGGAAGAGTGGAGTTTTTAAACAATTGGGGATTGGAACAAGTTTTGGGAGTAGAGGTATACTCATTGGAGTTATGCTCAAACTTATTACTCCTAAACATATATGGGCCTTGTCATGACAGAATCTCTTTCTGGAATAACCTTTTTTTCAAAATATTTATCGAGAGTTTGAACTTGGTGATAGGTGGGGACCTGAATTTCTCTTTGGGCCTTTCAGAAACCTAGGGACCCTCAACTCATGCCAACCCTCAAATCAGCTCCAGGAATATTATAGAATCAATCTGATTAAGTCCGGGCCAACATGGAGGAATAGGAGAGTAGGGGAAGTTAGGGTGGCAAAGAGATTGGATCACTTTCTACTTAAAGAAGAGTTTATGTCTAGACTTATGGTTTTTAGACATTCAGTGGGGGAAGGTGGAGACTTGGACCACCTCCCTATCCTACTAGAGATGAAAGGCCAAAATAAAAAACCTGGCTCTCCTTTCAAATTCAATTTGTTATGGATCAAGGATGAATCTTTTAATATCCTATTCAAATCCACATGGAGGCCAAGGTCTGATGATCAAGGAAGGGATAAAGCTTATTTTTTCATGGAGAATCTAAAACGTATGAAAAAGGCAACCATTGAATGGGAAAAAATCAAGAAATCCTAAAAAGAAGTTGATCTAATAAATATAGGAGAGGAATTAGACCTTCTAGAGAGCCTGAAAGAGGATGGATATGAGTCGATAGAGAAGAGGGATAGGATTAAGCTATTGGAATATAATCAAAGGAAAATCCTCATTGATAGGGAAGAGAAGTGGAGACTAAAAAGAAGATCTATTTGGTTGGTAGTCGGGGATGAAAACTCAAAATTCTTCCATAATTATGCCAAAGTAAGGAAAAATATAAACACTATCTGGGGCCTAAAATCGGAGGAAGGCGACACTACAAATTCTTTCAAGGACCTATCCCTTCTGGGAAGAAATCATTTCAAAAAATCTCTTTAAAGCCCCAGCAAATGTTTCTATAGCTGAGGTGATTCAGGTTGCACAAAAATTCCCCAGGTATGTTGAGGAGGAGGAGAATGATATTATCATGGGGTCAATGACTAAAGGGAAGGTAGAAGGGATCTTAAGTTCAATGTAGAAGGATAAGAGCCCAGGCCCAAATGGGTGGACTATGGAATTCTTCCAATACTTTTTTGGGACCATCGGAGATGAACTTACAGGGGTGGTCGAGGAATCCAGGTCAAAGGATCGATATATGAACATTTTAATGCCACGTTTCTGGCCTTAATCCCTAAGGCAGAGGATCCTTCATATTTTGAGGATTTTAGACCTATCTCTCTATGTAATTGTATTTAAAAAATTATTGCAAAAGTAATAGCAATCCAATTGAAACCCATACTCTCAAGGAACATTTCAAATGAGAAATTTTGGTTTTTAGATGGTAGACAGATCCATGAAGCTGTGGGGGTAGCACAGGAAACCTTACATAGCATAGAAAGGAGCCGAAAAAAAGGATAAATTGTTAAAATTGATCTTTCAAAAGCATACGACAGTATCATTTGACTTTACATTAGAATTCTCCTAACTCACTTGAGGTTTGACATTGAATTCATAAAGTGGGCGATGGTATGTATCACAAACATCAGTTTTGCGATTTTGATCAATGGGGTGGCTACTTCCTTCTTCTAGAACCAGAGAGGTCTTCGTAAGGGCTTCCATTTATCCTATCTTCTCTTTCTTCTAGTAGCAGAGCACCTTATTCAAATGATTTTAGAAGCAAGGAGAAAAGGTGATATAAAAGGTATTGAAGTGGTTGTCAACTTACATATATCTCACTTGTTATTTGTCGATGACATACTTCTTTTCAGTGATGGAAGTAGGATTGATATCTGTCGGATCAAATCAATACTTGATTTGTTTCTTATAGCCACTGGAATGTGCATTAATGCACAAAAATATTATTTGATCCTTGAAGGATTCACAAGGGTGGAAACTATAAGGATATCAGAGGACCCCCTTCCAAAACATAGAGGATGACAGATAGTTTTAAATATTTGTGATTCCATCTGAAGCCAGATACATACAGGATTCAAGACTGGTTCTGGTTGGTGGCGAAAATTGAGAATAGGGTAAAGCACTGGATTTATAAATGGTTGTCGAGAGCGGGAAGGTCGGTATTGATTAAGTCATTGATCATGGTGATCCTGGTCTACTGGTCCACATTAACATGGGTACCCAAAGGAATAATATTGTGAGTAAGGAAAGTTTGTAGTAGATTCTTGTGGGCTGGAACAAAAGAGGACTCAGTTCTACCATGGGTGGCCTGGGAGAAAATGGATAGACCTAAGGAATGGGGAAGTGGGGTATAAAATACCTTTTATCATTTTCTCCATCCTCAGCAACAAAATTGGGATGGCAGCTTATATCTATGGAAAATCTATGGACGAAGGTTGTCAAAAGAAAATATATTGACCCAATACCAATCAATGAGTGGCTCAAAAACCCAGAAAAGAGATACCCTCAAGCCTCTATCGTGTGGAAATCTACACTAGAATCGACCAAGATTATTGAACAATGACTTTCCTGGCATGTTGGGAATGGAGAGAAAATTAGACTGGGTCATGATCCTTGGGTTGGATGTAATGAAGGATATGCCCTATCCCAGGAGATCATTGATCATCTAAACTCCATAGGGGTGTATAGACTCAGCCAAATCGAGAAGGTAGGTCAATCGACAATCTGGCACCAAGCTTGGAAAACAGGGGAGGATTTGCAAATAGAGCCCCAATGGTTAGAGGAATGGTAGAACTTCATTAAGGAACTTCATAGATCCAACATCTGTCTCAGAGATCATCCATATTTACTGACATGGGTTCACGCCCCTTCTGGAATATATTCACCAAAGTATGGATAAAATTATCTAATATCAAGGAAGGGGTGGGATGATCCAGAGTGATGGTGTAAATCTGTCTGGAAATTAAGATGCCCAGCAAAATCTAGATTGTTATTCTGGTGTATCTTAAGGAATAAATTTCCAACTTGGGACAATCTCCAGAAAGGAATAAGATGGGGCCAGGCTGTTGTTCTTTGTGTAAGGGAAAGGAGGAATCAATGCAACATATGTTTCTCAAGTGTCCTTTTATAAAAAGAGCATGGGAAAAGATTTAGAGGTTAACAAAGAAATCTCGGGGATAGGGTGGAGATAATATTATAGAAGCATGGAAAAAATGGTAGAATGATTCTCAGGAGGAAAATTTGAGAAACCTTTCGTTGATAATCTCATGGGGCACCTAGTTGGCTCAGAATAGGAGTATTTTTGAGGATCTAGTTCCTTCCCATAACCACATTACAGTTGAATGTGCATTAAACTATGAGAGTATCCCTTTACCAAATATGAAAAAGAAAGGGAGGGATATAAGGGAAGAATAGATCAGGGGAGACATCCCATGGGAATATTTTGATGGCCCTTTTGATCAAAAGAATATATGCACGACAGGAATAGTTATCCACACAAATGCACAAAAAAATTTCAACTCCTCTGTGGGCCTTGGAGCAAGAACCAACAATTATGTTGAATTGAAATCCTTAAAATTGTTACTATGTTTTCTTATACATGTGGGTTTGAGATCGGTTTAGATATTTGGAGACTCACAGAATGTTATGAAATGGTTTAATGGAGATTTCAGATGTTAAAACTATATGTTGATTCCCTTGTTAGAAGAAGACTTACTTTTGAAACATCATTTTAATTTTATTACTGTGTGCCATATTTACAAGGAATGAAAGGTTGAGTTGAAGTTCAATTTTTTTTCCAAGATTCTTCCACAAGGCCCTCAAAAAATTCCCTGTGAACCTAGTGTCCCTGTCAGAGATTATGCTCCTTGGAAAGCCATGCAACTGGACAATCTCATTGAAAAACAAGAGAGCCACATGTGTAGCATCACTAGTCTTGCAACATGGGATAAAATGATCCATCTTCGTAAATTTTTTCACAACTACAAGTATAGATTCTTTACCACATTGCATCCTTGGTAAACCCAAAACAAATTCCATACTCACTGAGTCCCATGGTCTTTTAGGAATGGAAAAAGGAGTATACAGTCCAAGTTTTTGACTCCTCCCTTTCGGATGTTGGCATACCCTGCATTTGCTCACATATTTCTGCATACCAAGTCCCATATTTGGCCAAAAATAGAAGTGTTCTAGATGCCCAAGTGTCTTATCCACACAAAAATGCCCTGCCAATCCTCCATTGTGCTTTTCTTGCATCATATTTTCTATTATTGAGTGACGAGGGAGACATAATTGAATTTTCTTGAACAACAAACCATCCTGCAACATAAACTCCCTCCATGGCCTGTTATCTCTACTCACTGCATTCTTGCATGCTTCAAAGGCATCTCGAAAATTAGCATCATCTTCATACAAGTCCTTCAAATAATAAAATTCCAAAATTTGTACATGGCACTCCTGCATGACCAAACTTCTCCTACTCAAAGCATTAGCTACCTTATTCTCTTGTCCACTCACATGTTTCAAAACAAAGGTGAAACTTTGTAGGAATTCCACCCACTTGGTATGCTTATGGTTCAACTTATGTTGTTACATTATATATTGTAGTGCAGAATTATCAGAGAACAAAACAAACTCCATGGGCACCAAATAGGGTCTCCAATGCTTCAATGCTTGAACCACCACACATAATTCCTTTCCATAAGAGGATAATTTATGTTTTGACTCATTCAAATTCTCGCTGAAATATGCAACAGTTCTTCCTTCTTGACTCAATATTGCTCCAATAGTTGTTCCACTAGCATCACATCTGACTTGGAAAAGCTAATAGAAGTTAGGTAGCTTCAACACTAGTTTCTTAGCGATCTTCCTCTTCAAGTGCTAGAAAATTTTCTCTATTGTTGTTGTCCAACAAAATGGTTGTCTATCCTTCTTGATTGTTGCAACGATGGGTGCACAAATGTCACTGAAATGCTTGATGAACCTCTAATAGAAGCTAGATAAACCATGAAAACTCCTAACTTCGAAAAATAAATTGGGTGAAGGTCAACTTACAATCACCTTTATTTTCTTCAGATCCATTTTCAGTCCATCCTTTGAAATGACAACACCTAAATATACCAACTCAGAACTAATGAAAGTACATTTCTTTAGGTTAATCGACAGTTTCTATTGTTGTAACCTTTCTAGAACATACCTTGCATGCCTAAAGTGTTCTTCCTTTGTTGGGATGAAAATCATAATATCATCCAAATAAATAATAACAAACTTACCGAAAAACTCCTTCAAGACCTCGTTCATTAACCGCGTGAAGGTACTCGATGCGTTTTTCAATCCAAATGGCATGACCAACCATTCATATAGTCCGTTATTGGTCTTGATAGTTATCTTCCACTCATTTTCTTCTCTAATTTGGATCTGATAACAAACACTCTTCAAATCAACCTTTTAAAAGTAGGTTGCCTAACTTAAACATTCAATCATGTCATCCTTCCGTGGTAATGGAAATATGTAGCTAATTGTGATCTTGTGTATTGCTCTGGAATCTGTGCACATCCTCCATTATCCATCTTTCTTTGGACTAAGTAGCACAGGGATCGTGCATGGACTCAATATCTCCCTTATCAATCCTTTATCTATCAATCCTTGAACCTATTTCTTTATTTCCTTATTCTCCTTAGGTGTCATCTGGTAAGAAGCTTTATTCGAGAGGCTTTCTCCTGGTATCAGGTTTATGTGATGGTTGATACTTCTCTTAGGTAGCATCTCACTTGGAAAATCATCTACCACGATATAACTAAACTTATGCAACATATCTTAAATCTCAAAAGGTAAATTTGAAATTTCAGTGGAAAAAGTATTACCCTTTGGTTTTGCAGACCATCGCATATCTGACCTCTTCTTTCTCCATTTGTTGCTGAAATTCCTTTCCTCCTAATAGCAGTTCTTTTGAGTTACTTGTCCCAGTTATAGTTTATTCATTCAATGGCACAAGAGTATGTTGGATACCATCCTTTTCAAACTTATAGGTGTTTTTCTCTCCATCATGCACCACTTTCTTATCAAATTTCCAAGGTCATCTCAAAAGAAGACATCAGACATACGTTAGCATGATATCACAGACTACCTTATCTTTATATCAGCCTATCTGGAACTCCACTTTGCTCTAATCACTCACCAACAATTGGTGACTTTTCTGCAGCCATGAAACTTCATATGGTGTTGGGTGCTTCAACCTTTTCAATCAAATTTTTTCCACCATTTATGTAGAAACTAGATTGTCAATGCTTCCACTGTAAATCACTACTTTGCAATGTTTTCCTCCAGCCTTGCAAATAGTCCTAAATAATGATTTTATTTGTGTTGGTTCATCAATATCATTGGATGGTTTCAACAAGACCTTTTCATCATTAAAACCTCCTATGTCTCTGGTGCATTTTCTGCCACAATTGTCTGTGCTTTCGTTGCTTTTGGCTGAGCTACATATGCATCTCCATGTCCTCCTTTCTTATTCTCAAGACACTCAAAATATCTATGACCCATATACCGACATTTATAGCATTGATAGACAAACTCTTTACCTCTTTCTCTACCTCTACCTCTCTAGTAAGATATTCCTCCTCTGGATTCACCTTCTTTCTCTTTTTGTCTTTGTTTCCTAGGGTTACTTGCATCATTCTTTTGAGTTCAAGTCATCCCTCTTCCAACTATCTATCCTCTTCCTCTAGAAAAACCACAGCCTCTACTTGAATTCTTTTGCCTTGTGATGTTCTCTTCTACCTTCAAGGAAAACTAATACGCTTCTTCCATCGTCTTAGGAGAAAACATGTGCATTTCATCTTGAATCTCCAACTTCAACCCATTGATGTACCTTGTTGTTTTCTCCAGGGTGTCTTCTACATAACCTACCCTCAAATTCACCTTATAAAACTCCTCATTATACTCTTCGACTATCAACTTCTTCCTCTGATCCGTTTTCATCCCCATTGTCAGGGTCTCACTACTTACTGGTCCCCATGGCCTCTAAATGAGCTTGCAACCTCTGTCTCGCTTCTTGGATTTCTGCATTAGCTACGGGTCTCCCTTCTTGACCTCGTGCTCTCCTTCCTTGAGTAGCCATCTCCCTTTGTCGTAGACGACACCACCAATGTCAAATGCATATCCATTATAAATGTGGCTCTACCTCAAACCTGCTCTAACACCACAAATTGATGACTAAGGATAGACCAAAGGTGAACTGAGCTCCAAAATGTAGCGCAGGAAATTTGGTTGTAGGCACTGCGAAATATTTTCGTGACGCTCTTTTAAAAAACCTATAGGCCTGCGAAATATTTTAGTAACATTTCTAGAAACTTTGTTTTTGGGCTTTTGGGAAGGTGAGGCAACTTTCCCTCTGCAATTCGACTCTCCACGGTCTTAACACATCTCCCACACTCAGGGAATAATCTCCTCCCACCTCTCCTTGTCACATTTTCTCACCTATCAAGTTAATGGGACGCACTCCAATAAAAAAGGCATGTCACTACCTATAAACAGAGGCACGAAAAAATATTTAAAGGTCACGATAAAAGGGTGCACATAAACAATCATTTCTCCCATAAATTAAGTGTTTACAAGACATAACACTACAAATTTGGTCAAACGAATTCCAAAATTTCACACATTGTTTGAACTAGAGATAACAGGACACAGATTTATAAACAAATATGTTATGCACAACTTCTTTTCTATTTAATTCAACTATAAAAACTTGGAGGTAGGAGAAGAGCTCTCTCCTCCCCATTCGATGCCCCTCTTTTATTCACAAATTTAAACAAATGATTCGTTTCTCCTTCCCTCCAAATGATGGAAATCAAAAAGACAACCAGTGAGCTGGAAATAAATCCCTAACTCGAACTCTTCGACTTACTATAATTTGGCATTTACATTAAGTATTTAGAATGCTAACAACAAAATCGATTTTCCATCTCAACATGTGGCCAATCCACCACTTGGTCAAGCACCCTCCATTTCTTCATCACGAGTTCGGTCTAATGCTCTGACATCAAACTTGGATTAGATTACTTTTTCATACAAGTTATTTGTTCATTGTAATCTAATAATATGTGGCAAGGAAAATTAGATATAATCAATTGAAAATTAAGTATTGTCAAAAACATTTTTTAGAGTCGTGATGACATCATGAAATCAATATCAGGCAGAAGAGTGATTCAAGTGGATATCGGTGGCCACCCACTTATTCCACTTGGAACCCCAGCACTATTTCTTTCAAGATTGTTTCTGTTAGTTCCCTTCATTGTAGAATAATTTACTATTTTTGCCAGTTTTTCAAGGCCTAAACTTCTGGATCCATTTTGAGGGCTTAAATGACATTTTTTTTGGAAACAAAGAGACTGAAAAAGTGCAATACCAATTTACAAGTATTTTTTTGGGCTCCTCTTGGAGATATTAGAAAAGAGGTATTATGATACCAAAACGAAGATCATATGCCAAAGTTATGACCCCAGGAAGTTAACATTCCAGCTAACCCCAACAGGGCCCACATGATTTTGGTACTTCATATCCTAGGGTTAGGGTTTTGGATTTTGGCGCCTCCAACCCTCATTGTAACACAATTTAGAAGGTATGTAACCACCACATCTCTTCTTAGAGATAATCTACCATCGCCTAAGCCCGTTTATTTCCATTCTGCATGTAAACATTTTTCAGTACTTTATTATTAATGAATTAAAGTTTTTCCTTCATTGCATCCATATTTTTTTGTTTATATATGTATTTTATTTCGTTCCTACATAAATATGGATCATTGGTATCAGAGTGGCCTACTCTTTCTCTATTTTTTTGTGCATGTCCCCAATGAGGTAGGGGTATAAGGAGTCAAGGTTTGAACCGGTTGAACATTTGCATGACCAGCCTCACCAAACCCAACGACCTCCCACGTCGAATGAAAAGAAAGATGAGGGAGCAGGAAAAATTTCCAAAATATTGCTCGGAGAAGCCCTCAATTGAAAAAGGAACGAGATGATGGGAAACTTTGCCCAGATCCTTCAGTAGATGCCCACAGGTGATGCATCTTCATCCAGTAGCCACCCTGGAGATGCCACTACCTTTAAGGTACAAGTCAACTTTGGCATTCCCATATTTGAAGGCTAGATAGATACAGATGTCGTAGATAAATGGTTAAATCCGTTGGAAGGATATTTTTTGGTTCATGATTTTTCCCATGATTTTTCCAATAGGGAAAATATTATTTTTGCACTCCTCCAAGATGTCCCCCATGTCAAGGATTAGTGGGAAACCTACTGTGAGCAAAGGGATGAGAGGGAACCCTCACAGTTTTCAGTCGTACCCACTTGGAATTATTTCTGAGATGCCATCAAGGAACAATATTACCTTGTTGCGAGTTATGAAGATAACTACATAAAGTGGACCACACTATGACAAGGAAGGGACCAAGATGTGCCAGAGTTCAAAAGTATTTTTCATACCCTTCGTACGAAGCTTGGTATCAAGGATTATGAGTGGCACTTGGTACTCAAGTATCACGATTGTCTACACAAATACATCCAGGATGAGAGAGAGTTCCTGGACATCTCCTCGCTTGGTGCCACCTATCGATATGCTATCAAGATTGAGAAAAAAAGAAAAGGAAGCGAGACTTTGGATCTGCAAATATGAAGCAAGGGAAAGGTACCCCCAAACCATAGAACAAAGGACAAAGTTGAGGCAGGGTGACCTAGGATAGCCCGTCGAAGCTACAAGAAAAGAACAACAACATGAAAATAAAGAAGGAAATAGAAAAGTGGTGTAAGTTCCATAAGAGCCCCACTTATAACACCGGTGAGTGTCGAGCCAAGCAGTCACTGGTGGCTGATTTGAAGGCTTTAGATTCAAATGCATGTTCTGAATCTGAGTCAGAAACCAACAAGAGGAATGAAAATTGGAAGCATATTATTGACGTGGAGCCTAGCGCCATTGTTTCCATCACCAAGATCAAAAAATTGAGCCTGAAGATATATAGGAGGGGGAGCGTCTCTTCCACTCATAGATGTGGGTGAAGGGTTTGCCACTGCAGTTCATTTTCGACAATGGGAGCCAAAAGAACCTCATTTCAATAGAGTTCATGAAGCTTTTGGGCCTACTGACCACACCGCACCCGCAGCCATACACCATTAGGTGGCTTCACCAAGGACGAGATCTTTGTGTCATCCAACAGTGCCACCTTCCATATAGCATCAATCCCTTCATGAATGAGTTACTATGTATGTTACTCCTCTTGAAGCTTGTGATGTATTATTACGCCAATAATACTTATGGAAGCGTCATGCTACATATGAGTCGAGGCCTTGCACTAATTTTAATACTTTGGGAAATATGTTACCGGAGGTAGCCATGCCTACTGCCGTCTCTTTGATCTTTTCTAAGTAATGCAGTAAGATCATTTCCAAAACTAGGAAATTTGTTTTATTTTTTTCATTTTTTCTTAAAGTAAGGAGAAGATCGCGGCCCCCACGAAGGATTCCATCGTGCAGAAGAAGCAAGTGGATAAGGTAGTGGAAGAATACAGGGACATATTCTCCTCACCCATAGGGGTACCTTCCCATTGTCAGCTCAAGCATTCAATTGATATGAATCCCAGAGCACATCTACCTAATGGCATGATATACCACCACTCTATTTTGGAAAATGAAGAAATAAAGTGACAGATCCAGTAGTTGTTGCAAAAATGGCACATCTAAACAATTTCCTCACCTTGTGGGAGCCTGATTGTACTTGTACAGAAGAAGGATGGGACCTGGAGACTCTGCATTGATTATCGAGCATTAAATAAAATCACTATTAGGAACAAGTATCCAATCCCATGGATTGATTACCTTCTTGACCATATCAAAGGAGCCAAGTATTTCAGAAAGATTGATTTAAAGTTTGGTTATCACCAGGTTCTAATAGAGCCCACGAATGCATAGAAGACCGCATTCAAATCCAAGGAGGGTCTTTTTGATTGGTTATTCATACCTTTCAGGTTGACAAATTCCCTTGGAACTTTTATGAGGCTGATGGATGACATCTTGTGGCCCTTTACCAACTCGTTCATGAATGTATATTTGGATGACATCCTCATATTGCGCAAGAGTTGGGAAGAGAATTTGAAACACATTTGGTAGGTCCTTCAAACCATTCGGCAACACAAGTTATGTGCCAACATAGAGAAATGCACCTTTGTCGTGGGCTAGGTCCAATATCTGGGTTACATCATTGATTATCAAGGTGTGCATGTGGATATAGCTAAGATCCAGGTCATTCAGGATTGGCCATCCCCGACCACTCTAATAGAGCTTCGCAGCTTTTTGGGCCTTACCAATTTTTATCGAAGGTTTGTTTTAGGATTCTCTCATATCACTTGGACTTTGAGTCAAGTTACCAAGGGAAAAGCGAAAGTAAATTTTTTTTTGGTCCAAGTCCCAACAGAAGGCATTTGTTGAGTTGAATCACCGCATCTACTCTACATCAATACTCACATTGCCAGACTTGCATAAACCATTTGAAATTGAGACAGATGCCTCTAACTATGTTATTGGTGCAGTTCTCACCCAGCAAGGGCATCTGGTGGCCTATCAAAGTGAGACAATTTCCAACACAATTCAAAAATACCCCACCTATGATAAGGAGATGTATTCTATTGTGCATGCTTATCGGCAATGGAAACATTACATTCTGTGGAAGGAGACGGTCATCCACAAATATCACTGACACCTGCAGTTTATACAAACCCGAGGGAAGTTGCAAAATGATTGCCATCAGAAGTGGTTAACATATTTGTAGCAATTCCATTTGAATATCAAATACAAGAAGGGAAGCTCCAATTTTGTTGTAGATTGCCTTAATTGGCCACCTGTTGTAGCACTGACCATTGTTCTCAACTATTGTGGCCACGAGACCTTTGGATGGCCACAACTATATAAAAATGATCCAGAATTCGCCACCACATACCAGATGCTATTGGATGGAAAGAAAGTTCTAGACTTCCACCTCTAGGATGCATTATTTTGCTACCTGGGACACCTTTGTGTTCCTTCAAGCGAGCGTGTCAAGTTGATTTGGGAGGCGCATTACAGTCATGTTTCAGACACTTTAGTGTGGATAAAATTTTGGTCGTACTATAGAAGTATTTTTACGAGCCAAACCTCTAACAGGATGTTGGAAAATACATCATATCATGCATTACCTATGACATTGCCAAGCCAACTATTAAGAAGTAAGGCTTTCATACTCCTCTTCCTACTCCTAGCCAGCCAAGGGAATCCATCTCCATGGACTATATGTCTAGCCTTCCTTCTACCAAGCACGGAAACAACTATGTATTTTTGGACGTCGACAAATTTTCTAAGATGGCCATATTGGCTACCTACAATAAGAGTATCACAGCCGAGGCCACCGCTAGACTCTTCTTTGAATAAGTGTGGGTACATTTTGGGATTCCACAGACCATTATATCAGATTGGGATAGTAAATTCCTAAGCGTATTTTGGTTGATCCTTTGGTCATTATTAGACACCAAGCTCACGAAGTCGATTGCATCCCACCCCCATACTGATGGTAAAACAGAGGTCATCAATAAGATTATTGTGCACATATTATGCATGTACAACTCTAAGCATCTATGGACATGGGATGAGAGTCTTCCCTATGTGCAACACAGCTATAACAGAGCTCGACTAGTCACAACCCCTTTGAAGTGAGCTTAGGATTTCAACCATTGTGTCCCCTTGATGTTGCATTGCCTTTCGCAACTACACAGGAAGAATTTTCCCATGTTTAGTTTGAAGTTGATAAAGTCACCAGGTTTATTGAGCACATTTAAGACATCTTCCAATAGGTTCACGAAATCCTAGAGAAATCCAATGCCAAATAAAAACAACGACATGATCATTATTGGGTGCCCAATAAGTTTCAGGTGTGCGACAAAGTTTAGTTACATCTACAGAAAGAGCGCCTTGTCCGAGCCCATTATAAGCTTTGACCACTCTGTTAAGGGCCTTACACCATCACCAAGGTTGTGGGAGATAATGCTTTTGAGCTCAGTATCCCCCCATTCCTTGGCTTGCACCCTGTATTTAATGTGGGCCGCCCTCGGCCATACTTTCAAGCATTGTTGGACACATTAGACATTCCTGAGCAGTTGACACCAACAAAGCTCAAACCAAACTACATTAAATATACCATAATTGATTTAATCGTGGACACATATATCAAGAACACTCACAAATAGAGGATCCAACTGTATCTTGCTTTCAAAGTTGGCTAACTCTTGCACCCTGACAAGTGGCTCACCAGGGAACAAGTTCAACAGAAATTTCCCCATCTCATGGAGGCACTCAACACAATGGGGACCATTGCTTCCTAAGGGGGGGAACTGATCCAGGTGGATATTGATGGCCACCCACCTATTCCACTTAGATCACCAACAATTTTTCTTTCAAAATGTTTCTTTCAGTTTCCTTAATTGTAGCACAATTTACTACTTTTGGTAGTTTTTCGGGTCCTAAACTTTTCAAGTGATTTTGAGGGCATAAATAACATTTTTTTTCTTTGGAAAACAGAGAGGGTAGAGTAGTCCAAGATTAGTTTATTGATCATATTTTGGTCTCATCTTGGATATCTTCGAAACAAGGTATTATGATAGTCAAATGGAGATCGTATGCCAAAGTTACGACCCCGGGAAGTTGACATTCCAACTAACCCCAATGGGGCCCACAAGATTTTTGCACTTCATCTCCTAGGGTTACGTTTTTGGATGTTCAGGGTTTCTCATTGTTTTTTAATGATAAAAAAATCCTTGATCCTCATTGTAACATAGTTCAGAAGGCATGTAGCCTCCACATATCTTCTCAAATATAAGCTACCATCGCTTGAGCTAGTTTATTTCCATTATGCATGTAAACATTTTTTAGTACTTCGTTATTAATGAATTGAAATTTTGTCTTTGCCACATCCCTCTGTTTCTATTTATATCTATATTTCATTTTGTTCATGCTTAAATCTGGATCGAAGAGGAAGAAATTTCATGAGCTGAAGAGCTTTGGGATGTTACTAAAAGCATATACTTTATATTACATGGTATTCAATGGTTTATTTGTTGCGAGATGAACTCAACATTATCTTAGATTAATCTAATCCAAGATGTATGAACAATATATGATTAGATTAATTGTTGGATCAGTATTTAATTGATATATGAACTCTGCATTAACTTGGATTAATCTAATCCAAATTGTATCAACAATTAACTTGGATTAATGAACACCCTATTCCCTTAACCAAAATTATACTACAATGAGAAAAAACCTTTAACTAAAAAACACATAACATACCATCTTTTGTTTTTCCTGGGAGGCTTTGACTTTGAACTCCTAAATAAGGACCCTAGTGCACTCTTATGCCCCCTAGCTAAGAGTGTTAGTCCTCTCCTAAGCCCCTTTATTAAGGGTCCAGCCTTGAACCATCATTGGATTATGACTTAAGTCTACTTACAAAAGATGTAGCACATGTCCAACATTTTTAAAGGTGGCACTACCTTTTTCAACTATTTGATAGGTTTGTAAATATTATCTAAGTGGTGACTCTACCACATGTGTACCTCCAAAGTATAGAAAATACAATATTATTGTTAGAATGACATATGCATATGTAATGAAAGACAATGATCTTTGAAATATAATCACTAAAACGTTCAAGGGAAATTTTTTATAATATGATAAGTGGAACCTTCGAGGGTAGTTTTTGAAATAAGATAAATATCACCTTTATGTGGTTGTTTATGATTTTTATTATTAATTAATGGTGTTTTTTAATTAATATATTTTAAAAAAAAAAATATTAAAATATTCGATTATTGTATTGAAAAAACATTTTACCATCTATACAAAAAATATGTGGTTGTTTATGGTTTTTATTATTATTAATGGTATTTTTTAATTAATATATTTTTATAAAAAAAATTAAAATTAAATCCTTCAATTATTGTATTGAAAAACATTCTACAATCTAATACAAAAGTATGTTGTCAAATTATATTATATAGCAGTACATCAAAATCTTATTAAAATACTAGTGACTTTAAAATTTAAAAAATGCCAATCAACATCACCATAAATGTAAATTTATATTAGTTAATTAAATTAATTAAGGCAATTTAAATGCACATCCCTGTGTGAAATGAACTTCCGTCTAAAAGTAGTGGAAATCAATTATATATAAAACACTACTTTAAAATTAGATTTGATCGATCTTTCAAACAATCATTACAAGTAGCACCAAGAATATCAACATCTTTAAGATATTTTTGTAAAAATCAAAATCAATATAAAGTTTTGCATTATTTTTAAACCATCATTTACAAGTAGCACCAAAAATACTAACATCTTTAAGATATTTTTGTAAAAACCAATATAAAGTTTTACATTATTTTTTTTAAACAATTATTTACAAGTAGCACCAAGAATATCAACATCATCAATCATTTACAAGTAGCACCAAGAATATCAACATCATCATAATATGTTAATAATAGAATTATTCTTTAGCTTTCTTGAGAAGGAAGATTTTATAATAATGAAAATTATATATTTTAAATAAAATCATTTTATAATAGTTATATTATAAATATTTATTGGATTATGTTAATAATATAAATTTTATTTGTAGTATTTAATAATTATTATTTCAACATATATTCATACAAAAAATTTAATAATTATTTATATATATATATTATATATATATATATATATATATATATAATTTTTGTAGAATGAATTTTTGATTAAAGAATGTGGTTTGTAAATTTAGTTTTGTTTAATGTTTTGTTGTGGACACTCCGCCCATTATAAGGGACATAAAAGTTTTGAGATGATGTGAATGAGTATGGCGAGGAGAATAAATAGAATGGAGAGGAAACTAGTTGTTATTATTATTATTATTATTATAAATGACTCAAATTTCTTGAATGAAGGAAAGAAAATAAAAAAGAAGGGGTGGAAGGAATTAGTCATGAGTTATAGGAGAAGAAAATATTAAAAATATGATAGCACCGAGTAAAAAGTCATAAATTAAGATTTTAAAAATACCTTTAAAATATTAAATATCAAACCTTTAATTTAATTTTAAAAAGAAACTCCTTTTTAAGGAAGCAGTTATTTTTTATATTAATATGAGTTTGGATTCAAGGCCAAAACCTTTTACATCTACAAATATATTTTCCTCTACTAGGCTTAGAGATGACCAAAAAAACATTATACTTCCTACTGCACTTCCTACATACAAAAGACTAAATTGATATCTTCCATATATTTTCCAAAAAACTTCTAAAAATAACACAAATTTGCACTGCATATCTTATATAGGGTTTATTCTTTATTTACCTCTCCAATTGTTGGATTGACTTTAGCGATTCGCACATTTGCCTGCCTTGGTTGAAGTGGAGTTAGGGCATGAAGTGCTTATATTCACTCTTCTACCTTTTCTGTCTGCTCCAATTTTGTTGGTTGGTACACCTCGACCTTTGCCTTTTCTCCCTCACCCTGGTTAATTCCCTTTGGACTAGTCCCTTCCACATATTCGAATCGTGCCATACGATCCTCCAACATTTCAATCTGCAACTGAAGTCGTTCCACTTTGATCTAAAGGAGACCAATCTTCTAGTTCAGTATATTTATTTGAACCTTATCCTCCACCTCTCGCATTTCCCCTTGTCAGTTCAGAAGCAACAAAATGTGTTCCATTGTAGTCGTGAGGTAGTCAATGTGACTAGAGAATTCTTCCTTATCCAACATTGACAACATTGCCATGGTGGCAGCCCCATAGTTAACCTCTCTCTCCAACCTACAAATAAACCATATTCATTGTGCATCTGACGAGATGATGCACCATTGTGCCTTATAACCATGTGAGATTGTCAGCAACAAGCCATAATTATTCCCTCCATCTTCAATGAAACCACTTGGAATGAACCTCCATCTAACCATACACTCGAATTTAGAGTTGGATTCATTTCTTAGCTTTCTAAACTCCATTAATTCACAGTACAATGAGCATGAGTGAATTTTTCGAAGTGTGGAGGAATCAATGCATACCTCCTCCATGCATTTATTAACCAAGGAGCCTTTCCTACATCTGTCCTGTCTACTCTTACTATTATAATTTTTTACCAAGTGTATACTTGGTTCTATATCCCAACAAGGAAGTGGAGCCACCACTTGAGTATGCAATCATACTAATGGTTCTTGAGTCAGTTTAGTGAGTTAATGCTAGGAAATCGTGCCACCTACCTCTCTAGTCCTCTTCCATTTACATTTATTTCAAATAAATCTTTATATCTTGGAATGTTAATTTGCTAGGATCATGGTATAGGGAATAGGAGCCCATCCCTTTGTCCTTAATCAGTATTCCCTATTCTAGAATTGCTCCTATATTTTCTAAGGCCTCTGTGTTTGAGTTTAGGTGCCTTTTGATGTGAAAGAAAATCAACTTTTTCAAAATTTTCCAACTGAATTTGAATTCCTTGCAACATAGGGAGGTTAACCTTATTAGCATTCTCTTGAAGCTTAGAAACTTGTTGAATGACTATCATAGGGTCTCCAAATACCATCAAATATCAGACATTCCTTGAAATATTTACTCTAGCCCTTACCATGATGCTAAGAATTCAGCTTGATTGTTAGAAGCAATCCCCAAGCCCCATGCATATTGTAACTCTATTTATTCGTCGAGGTGATAGACAACCCCTCTTGCTCCAACCTCCCCTATTTAAAAAGAAACTTATACAAATTAAAATTAAACCATTTAAATAACCTTATGGGCCTGTGAGGATTGAAGATGGAAGCGATAGGGCTAATAGTTCCCACCACCCTGACATAAGACTTAATCCAGGGAATTAAATACTGGAGGTGGCATGGCTACCCTTGTGCATGAAATTGCATGTGACACATCAAGATTTGGAAAAATGTGAGGCAGGACAAGTTTAAACGAGGAAGGGTGAGGAGTAATCAGCAAATGTTTTGCCTGGGAAAGCTCTGACTCCTCATAATTTCTAGAAAACTAATATTGGTTCTTTGAAATATCAGAGCGGAAATAAGGGAGTTGATTTGAATTTGTAAAGGAAGGAATGCTTGCAATCTTGTTGGCTCACTGAGAAGTCTATATTCATCGACTTCGAGACGAATTTTGGAGTGTCAGTCATGACAGAGAGGCAGAGGGTCGTCAATGCCTACATTTCCTGCATTTCGTTGGATGATCATCACACCCTCCATGCAAACACTAGAGCACACCTCTCACTTTGGTAATTTTGAACTCTGCTCTACCTCTTGGTTTACGAGTTGTGTTTTGGTTAAATGTTTGGCTTATGTGATGGCTTTTTATCCTCAATGATGCTAGCATTAGTTGGCTCATAGCTTGGATATTTAGTCTATATTGTGATATCAATGGTTTATTAGTATCGTTGTCGTGGCTTCGAGTAGGGTCTCTTCCTGCTACACTTGGTGTTTGGATGTACTTATGGTTAATTGTTGTGGGATATAGTTTTATTTGTGGTCTTATTGTGGGATTTAGTCTTATTCGTGGTCTGAGTTGTGCAACTGCACTTATGGCTTCAGTGAGGAAAGCCTAGCCATGGACATCCTTATGAACCCTATTATTATCTAGTTATTGGTTGTTTTCATGTCTAATTTCTAAGAGTTTTAGTGTTATATGTAGATTTTGTTGGGAGACCTTACTTACCGCTTTAGTGTTGAGAGATTTTCGTAGTTGTGGGTCTAGTGGTTGTGGTTCTGGTGTTTTCTCATCTATATATTGTGTGCAACTACATTTTGGTTACAACCCCGACAGCTTGCCACTATGCAAAGGAAACGCGCGAGAATTCGTAGAGACGGTGGCAGGGGTTGTCAAGGCTAACAAGATCGGAATCGTGATACCAACAAACCCAAGTGGTTGTTGAATCTTTCAACTCAGTTATCCCTTTAATTGCATATTCTTGAAAACTTGGTTTCCAGAAACCGACACATTATCTTTGATTCGAAGTTGTTAGAGTTTGGAAAACTGATTTCAGACCCTAGCCACACCATGGATCGTAGGAAGCATTACATCCAAACCTTGTTCCTTTACTAGAAGATGAAAATTTTGATGGGTAGAATCTTGATGGAAAGACAAGCAGACCAATATAGTGTCTTTTCTCACCTCATAGATGTGAAAAGAGAGCAGTGTAATATGAGATTCCATACAAAAAGGATAGATACTCTTCTGGCTTAGATTGAAAGCCACATCCCTTGCATTGCTACCTAATTAGTCCCTCCAGGCTCTAGTGCACAAGATATGACACCAATGGATTCCTCCAATTCCCAACTATTAGATTTTTGTTGCTAGTTTTTTAGGGCATGATACTCTAATAGACTCGATGTTGCAAATGTTTTACTTTTTTCAACTTTGGTCTTGCCACTCTATCGACAAATAGTCAAAGATACCCAGTTTTCCACTAGGTAGGTTGAGACCATCTATCATAAATTCCGATGGAAGTGAATGTTTGAACTATGTAATGGATTTTTGGTTGATGTGAGGTAATAAAATTTAGCTAAAAAAAACAAAAAAAAAAACACTTAATTTAAAAAGAAGAATTAGAAGATAATAGTGAATTTTTAATTCATGATTAAAATTGAGTAAAATTTCTTGAAAAAATAAAACAAAAATCAAGAGAAGGGAAGGAAGGAATCAGTCAAGAGTTATAGGAGAATAAAATATTAAATATATGATAAGGCAGGGTAAAAGTTCTGAAAATTAAAATTTAAAGAAATTTAAAAAATATATAAAAATTAAAATTTTAATTTAATTTAAAAACTTTACACATAAAAAAATAAAACTTTTAATTAATTAAAAAAAAAAAAATTAAAGATAATGGTAATAAAATATTTAAATAGAGAATGTTGGGTGTGGAGCTTGATTATTCTTGATTATAGGTCTTGTTTCAGTAGGGTGTAAACCCAATGAGTATTGTACACCCTCATGCAGGGGACACTATCCACCCCAGTTTGGTTGGGGGGGGGAGGCTAGCGAGCCCCTGGGAGGGGTTCGAGGGCAACGCCCCCGAATTTAAAAGTAGATCAAAAATGCCTTGTAAAATATTGTAATTTCGTAGTCAATCTGGGCCGTTCATTAGGCAAGTGATCTCATGGTAGAAATTGTGTTAATTTAAGGTTTTTAGCCCTAGAAGGCAACCATCGGTTTATATGAGCGAATTGTATTGCACTTGTGTATTATTATTTTAAGTGAGAAAGAGAGAGGAGGTTGTGTGAGAATGAAGAAGAAATTACAGTGGATCTGGTGTAGGTTGCATCTCTTCATTTTGTTGGATAATATGATAGGGAGAACTAGTTGTTTCTCCGTGGATGTAGCCCAAATTTGGTGAAGCACGTATATTTGTGTCTATCTTGTTTTATGCACTTCTGTATTTGTGTTTCCACAATATTTGGTGTATTTCATTGCTTTGTTACTTAATTTCTAACAAAGAATTGAAATTCGGAATTTAAAACAAATTTAAATTGATAATTAAAATTTGAAAGTAGAAATAAAATAAAAATTGACAATTGACAATTAAAAATAGAATGTAGAAATAATTATTTTTATTTTATTTTTTTTAAGAGCATTAATGAAAAAGGGAGGATGAAAGGATAAAGATAATAAATACAAAAGTTAAAATGAAATTGAAGAATGATAAACAATTGAAATTAAAGAGATATAATTAGGTTCAAACAAAGAGGGGGTAAACAAAAAGGTGAAAAACCAAAGAAAGGATTATTGGAATATGTGATGGATAACGAGCTTCCAAGACTCGCTTAGCCTATAACCATCTTCCCTTTTGAAATTGTTGGGCGTTTTTTAATTTGAAGGGCATCCTTAATGATCCTGTAACACCCTCCTCCCACATCTACCCAACAAACCATGCCAACCGGGGTAAACATGAGACGAGAGGCTAATATGATCATATTTGACCTCCTATGTGACCTTAAGGAAGTGGAATAGACGGAAACATCACACACAGTCATCCAACATCAGCTTTGGAACCCTCAAGGGACATGTCATCCACTTAGACAGTCTATCCCTGGGTCCCATTATTGTTATGGGTCTCTTAGGCTATAGTCACTCTCATGCTATGGGCAACATAGCAACCAGCAACCCAAAGTCGCTCTCACAGG
Organism: Pinus taeda; assembly: GCA_000404065.3. Lineage (NCBI taxonomy): Eukaryota > Viridiplantae > Streptophyta > Pinopsida > Pinales > Pinaceae > Pinus > Pinus taeda. The sequence goes on along the minus strand of APFE030105906.1, from coordinate 45,552 downwards.
CTTGCTTGCAAGCAACCAGAGACCAAAATTTCCAGTTCTTTGCCAGTGACCCTAGGATTTAAGCCACTTTTTCAGGCCTAGAGCCTAGGTCATTGCCCAGAATGGATTGATAGCTTAGAATCAATAAAAATACATGGAAACAATGATGAAAAAGCCATAAGTTGAACAAGAGCATAAACAAACCCCTACTAGCCATGACAAGCATTTCATCAAACATGTCGTCAACATGTAACCTATAGGTGTAAACAACATAATTAAGTGTATGGATCTCATACTTATCTAAGAATCATTATGAACCATTGTTCCCTCATGTCATTTGTTGCATTACTATCTATTAGGTCATAGACACATTATCCATTCATATACAAGTAAAAACATGTTGACATCTATACATAGTTCTTGTCATAAAATATACATATAACCAGCATAATAGGAACAGAAATACCATAAGCATATCAACCATCAAAATCCATAGATACATCAGTACATTTACACATGAAAATCAAGGGAATGAATTTCTCATTAATGGACTACCACGTTCCACCCGACCATAGATTGGTTGAGCCAAGTCTTTCTTCATCCAATCACCCCTGTTCCATATTCCAAGCATGAATGTGGGACTCATAGAACACATCAAAAAACACTGATCAACATTGATGCCACTTGAGTTCTTTGCCTACAGTGTGAGGAATTTGAGTGCCTCATAGTCTCTCGGGCTTTACCGTGCATCCACGGTCTAATCCAGGGATCACTAGGCCCTACAATGAGATATACTCTCTAGTTTTTATCACGTATCCCATCCTAGGATCACTAGGCCCAATAGAGAGAAAATCCACCTCCTGGATTTACCGTATATCTCTTCATTCATCAGCAAGGATTCCTAGGCCCCCTAAGGCATACAATTTGGCTTTATTGTGCCCATAGTATGGTTTAGGGGTTACTAGGCCAGTGGCTTCGTGATCCTCAGTCTGGTTTAGGGACCACTACACCATGTGTTTGTCAATTTAGATATCCACCTGACTTAGCTTCAAATCCAATCTGGCCATCCCACATAAACCAAATGAGAGAACCCATCTCATCAAGGCTATCAGTAAATGGAAATGTTAGGCTAAAAATATTGTCGCACCTAGCAAAACCCATTCCATGATAGAAGAGAACCACATGAAATCCCATGCATGCCAAATCTATCCAAGAAAATACACATGCAAGTCGATATCTGCAATGAAGCCTATTGTAACTAATTGATCTTGCCTTTCCTTACTTGATCTTTTCTTCCTCTTTCCTTCTTTGCCTTTCTTGATCCAACGCCAAAGTGCTCCAAGAAAACTCTAAGTGTCCAAGAGTATGAGAGAGAGAGAGAGAATAATGATAGAGCTCCAATACTGAACTGACAAAAGGTTACCAATTGATCCTCAAAATCCTTTTTATGGATGACGCCTCTAATTTCTTCATTTTCCATTATTTTCCTTCATTTTCCTCCTCACATGAAACTTTTGACCTTTCACCTTACTTTTCTCCTAATTTTCATTATTTTCATAAATAAATGTGCCAAAAATGCCATTTTTCCTTTCCAAAGCCTTAGCCATTGCCTTTGCCAATTTCCTTAGCCATAAAGAACCAAATGAACACCCCCTGGGATGTCTTGCCCAACATTCAGCTTGGAATAAGTGTCCCATCGACGTTGGTTATTGTTTTTAACTTTTATTGCATGGAATTTTCACCAAGTCTATCATAGAACCCTCCCCCTTGGGGGACACCATCCTCGGTGTTCAATCACACATATACCTCAGAAACCTATTGACAGAAGACATACTACCCATGGAGATGTATAACACATCTCATTATGGTATTTATAATGATCATCCTACTTAGTTCAAATCCACATGACATCATAGCATCATAATAACATAACTACATGATAGCATAATAACATTACAACATAATCATAATGGCATGACAACCATACCGCATAGTGGAGCTTTATAACATAGCGCATGGCGGTATTTACATCCATATACATGTGTACATATAGCAACATCACCATAATTAGATACCAAAACATATATCAAATCATATGCCAAAACACTTATCAAAACATGTACTAAACACCATATCTAAGCATATATCAAAACACCATTTCAAAGCATATACCCAACCATCATAAAGCATATGTCAAACCAGTATATAGCATGTACCAAACTACCATAAAGCATATACCAAACCACCATATTGAAGATTTTTCCCCCAACCAGCCAATAAGGAAGGATACATAGCTTGCATCTGATTCGCCATATCCCATGTTGCTTCATCGAGCCCAAAGTGCTTCCATTCCACTTTAACTTGCTCAATTGCTCGGTTCCAAAGCATGAGCACATTTTTATACAATATACGCTGAGGCTTCAACTAGAATTATCCATCTGGTTCCACTTGCAATACAGACCAGACAATTACATGATCATCATCCTCAACATACTTCTTAAGCAAACATACATGGAAAACATCAGTGACTTTCATTGTCGGAGGCAGTGCAAGTTGATAGGCTATTGGCCCAATCCTCTCAATGATACTAAAGTGTCCACAAAACTATGGTGCCATATTGGCACATGATCCAATATGTAAGGAGTTCTTCTTTGGTTTGATGCACAAGTACACCTGTTCCCAAACCTAGAACTCCTTGAACAACCTATTCCTATCTGCATAACTTTTATACCTACCTTGTGCTGCCTTTAGATTTTTCTTGATCATTTTCATCTCATGTTCCATGTCTACAAACATATCTAGTCCAATCAATACCCTGCTAACTAGATCACTCCAACTGATGGGAGTGTTACAACTCCACCCATACAATGCCTCAAAAGGACTCATCCTCAATGACTCCTACTAACTGTTGTTGTATGTGAATTATACCAAAGGGATATACTCTTACCACTTCCACTATTGGTGCATCACATACATCCTCAACATTTCCTCGAATATCTGGTTGACCCTCTCTATTTGTCCATTTGTCTGTGGATAATAAGCTATGATCAAGGCCAACTCTGTGCCCAAACCTACAAATAACTCCTTTTATAACTTTAAAGTGAATTGTGCATCCTTGTCTGACACAATATTCTTTGTAACACCATGAAATTTGACCACATCTCTAATGAATACCTATGCTACATCACTAACTAAGAATGTAGACTTCACCAGAATGAAGTGTGCAACCTTTGTTAACCTGTCCACAATGACCATGATGGAATCATGCTGCTTCACTATCTTTGGAAGCCCTGTGATGAAGTCCATGGAAATAACCTCCCATTTCCATTATGGAATCATGATCGATTGTAGCAATCCACTTGGATGTTTATACTTTGCTTTCACTCGCTGACAGTCAAAACACCTCGCCACAAATTATGCTACTTCCCTCTTCAAATTCAGCCAATAGTAGAATTTCTTCACCTCTATAAGGGTCTTCTGATAACTTGGGTGACCTAAATATTTTTTTTCATGAAACTCCCTCAAGATCACCTTCTTGATCTCATTATTATATGGTACATATATTCTGTCTTGAAACCTGACCAATCCATATGTTATAAGACAATAATCCATACCCTATGCACCTGCAACTATACCTATACATGTGCCTATATTTCTACATGTACCTGTACCACTGCACATACCTATACCTGTACCTGCACTTGTACCAGCATCCTATTGTAACCTATGCACAATCTCCATATACCTAACATCCTACTAACCTGCCTGCAAGATCCTATCGTGTAAGTCTGTGCCATGGGAGCTCATAGCTACCAAATGATGTACATGTTCCCATCTACTGAGATCATCTACCACCCTATTCTCTTTAACTTTGATGTACATGATCTTGAAATCAAACTCGTTGATCGTAGCCAACCATCTATCATGTCTGGTGTTCATATTTTGCTAGTCAAACAAATACCTCAACCCAATGTGATCACTCATAAGTACAAACCTCCTACCAAGAAGATAGTGTCTCCACATCTTCAATGCATGTATGATCATTTCTAACTTAAGATCATGCATCAGGTAGTTCTGATTGTGCTCATTTAGTTTCTGGGACTCATAGCATACCATTTGTCCATCCTACATAAGGACCCCACCAAGCCCTCTCTTACAAGCATCTATGCATACCACAAACTCTTTGTTTGGATCTGCAATTTGGAACACTGGTGCATGCGTCAACAACTACTTAAGTTTCTCAAATCTAGCCTCACACTCCTCTATCCATTCGAACTTATTACCTTTCCTTTGCAATGATGTAATGGGATAAGCAATTTGTAAGAAGTTCCTGATGAACCTCCTATAATAGCTGGCCAAACCCATGAAATGGCTTACCTCATACACACTCTTAGGAGCTACCTACTCCATGATGGCTCTCATCTTCTCCGGATCTACTGTAATGCCCTCCTTGGAGAAAACATGTCCCAAGTAGTGTACCTCAATCTGAAAGAAACTACACTTGTTGAGCTTAACATACAACTTATACTCTCTCAACAACATCAGCATTGCCGCTAAATGCTCGACATGCTCTTCCTCATTTTTAGAATATACCAGTATATCATTAATGAACACAATAACAAACTTATCCAAATATGGATGCAACACATTATTCATCAAACACGTGAATGTAACTGGAGCATTAGTTAATCCAAATGGAACAACAAAAAACTCATAATGCCCATACCTAGTCCTAAACGCATTCTTATAAATGTCCTCCTCCTTGATGTGTACCTGATGGTATCTATATCTCAAGTCAATCTTCGAGAACACTGCTACTCCCTTCAGCTAATCCAACAAATCATCAATCCTCAGCAAAGGGTACCTATTCTTGATAATCACTTTGTTCAACTATCTGTAATCAATTGAGAGTACCACCTTTCTTCTTCATGAAAAATATTGGTGTGCCCCAAGGTGATACACTTGGCCTAATGTATCCCTTGTCCAACATTTCCTTTAGCTACAACTTTAACTCAACCAACTCAGGTGTGCTCATCTTGTAAGGTGCTTTTGATGTTGGAGCTGCCACTGGCACTAACTCAATAGAAAAGTCTACCTCCATGTGAGGTGGAAACTTTGCAATGTTCTCAGAAAATACATCCTAAAACTGCTGCAAAATCTGGTACTTGTTCAACGCAATTACATCCTCAACCTCCTTACCCTTATCACTATAAATGTGTACGGCAAATAGCTTGCACCCCTTCCTGCGGCTACGCTTTGCTTACATAGATGTCACCATCCTAACTAATGTGGTTGTCTTCCTTCCTTGCAAGACTCTTGGTTCTCCATTATCATCAATGCATTCATTGTCTTTGTCATATCAATCCACCTTGGTACTATGAAGATACAACTAGACCATGCCCAACAACAATTGTATGATCCCAACAGTAATACATTTAAATGTGATGCGGTAGGCATACCATTCAAATCAAATGTGAAAACTCTTACCCAATGATGAACTCGCTTCTTTTTACTTGTAGCCATCTACACTAACCAAGAATTTGCATGCAATTCCTTACTCAAACCACACTTATCCACAAATTATAGACTGGCATAGCTATAATTAGATCTAGGGTCCATCTCAATGATAGATGCCTGGTGTTCTGCCTACCTGTTGTCCACTGCTGCATAGATACATGGAATACTCTGACCAACATCCCCAATAGTATGTGCCTCTTGTGCATTGTATATCTTAGGCCTACCACCTTAATGATGCGCAAAATCTCTCATAAGGTGTTCTTCCCCACATGTCCAACACTCCAACCGACCAGTGCCCTCACCTCAACGTTGTTTGTGTTTTTGTTGTGACCCATGTCCCTATCTCGCTGCATTAAATCTCTTTTGCAGTGTCATATATTCTTTCCCATCTACATTCTGAGGGCTTGATCTCATAGACTATCATTTACCTCTACCTTTGTCTCTTCCCTTCCATCTGTGCTGAGATGCATTCTTACGCTTTGACTACTCATAGCAATGCTTCAATTTCTTAATGGCTTCCTCAATTGATCGGGGCTCATCATACTCAATATGATCTCTAAATGCTAATAGAAAATTGCTAACAAATCTCTAAACTTTAGCCTTCTCATCAGTAAGATAAGGTACATACCTCAATAGCTCCAAAAACTTGGTCGTGTACTCTTCATCTGTCATTGATCCCATCTTTACCTCATAGAAGTCTTTAGCCTTACTGTCGTATTACATCTCTAACAAGTACTTCCTCTTGAAAATCCTCTTGAATTTCCACCAACTCAAGTCATCTATCCTGATGTCTCTAACCCACTTAACATCTTCCCACCAGATCTCTACTTTACCTTTCAAACTGAAGATAGTTATTTTGGCCTTCATGTTATTTGTGTACTCATGCAACTCAAAGAATTTGTTCATCCCAAGTATACAAGCTTCTGCATCTTTTGTCTTCTTCACATCTCCATCAAAATTAGGTGGCTTTTCCTTCTTGAATTCATCCAACAAGTATCCCCTATCATCCCTCTTGTAAGGATGATATCGATGATGATCATGATGTCTATCAGAACTAGAACTAGAATAGTACACGTATGCATCGCCCCTCCTATCCAGAGTGTCCAACAACCTACGATCTCTCATTGTATCAGATATATCCAACATGTGTCTACCAGGAGACCTACTTCCAAACGCCCCATTAGTTCCATACTCATGTCCATGGCTGATCCGAAGTGGCCTTTGTCGCTGCAAGTTTGACAAACTATGAAGAAGTATAGCATTGACCCCTACTTGTTTCTCTTGTGCTTATATGATCTGATCATTATCTACCTTACAACTCCTTATATATTCATTTAATATTTTCAATGTAACTACCAAATTAGAAAGATTCCTGACATGATACTGCTCTTTGGGTTCATAGGGAGAGTCTTGTAGTCAACCATATTTCCAGTCATTTGATATTTATTCCTAAAATGCATAATATGTCAGATAAACCAAATCACAATAAACCTACGTAACTTATTATGGCTCGGGGAGGATACCTTGTCTACAATATCTCCAAATCAACGTGATACATGTATAGCATAATCATAACAACATATAGACATAAACAAATGAATGAATCAACACATAAACATCACTCTAGTTAGGGTACCGTCATCAATACAAGGCCATATCAACAATGCATGTTGTGACCTTATGCATGACTACAACCATTACTCCATTTTACACATTCCCACATGCAACCAACAATACGCATAAGCAATGCCTAATCAACTACATATATGCATAAATGCATGCAGCCAAGTACAATCGATCAATTCTTGTAATCAACCTACAAGAATGATACATGTAATCAAATATTCAAGAATGTGACCTAACATATAAGGATGTAAGTAGGCGATATAAAATCAAATCATGTAAGTGACATATAACCATATGCAACCAGTCACATACTCATGAAAAACGGATTCCACAAAATCAATATCAAATTCTCCATAATAACCATACTAAAACCATAATCAATCATCAAAAAAATGCAACAAGCACATGAAATGAAAGTGTAAGAGACACACATGCAACTGACATGCATGCATGACCAACACACGCAGCCCATCCAGTCCAAGAGTTAAACCATGCTCTGATACCACTCTAGGGTATCAGATATGACCCAAAGAGAGTGTAACCCACTCTGATACCAATCTGATATAGCCTCCTCCCAGATCTACCCAAGTAACCACGCCAACCGAGGTAAACATGAGACGAGAGGCTACTATGATCAAAGTCGACCTTCTATGTGACCTTAAGGAAGTGGAATCGATGGGAAAATCACACATATTCATCCAACATCAGCGTCAGAACCCTCATGAGGCACGTTAACACTCAAACACCTTATCCCTGGGTCCTACTATTGTTCGGGGTCTCTTAGGCCATAGTTTCTCTCATGCTATGGGCAAGGGAGAAACCAACAACCCAAATTCGCTCTCACAGGCTTTCTTGCCAACAACTAGAGACCAAAATTTCCAGTTTTGTGCTAGCGACCCCGGGATTTAAGCCACTTTTTCAAGCCCAGAGCCCAGGTCACTGCCCAGAATGGAGTGATAGCTTAGAATCAGTAAAAATACAGGGAAACAATGATGCAAAAGCAATAAGTTGAACAAGACCATAACCAAACCCCTACTAGCCATGACAAGCATTTCATCAAACATATCATCAACATGTAACCTACATGTGTAAACAATAAAATTAAGTGTAGGGATCTCATACTTTTCTGAGAATCGCTATGAACCATTTTTCCCTCATGTCATTTGTTGCATTATCATCTATTAGGTCATAGACACATTATCCATTCATATACAAGTAAAAAACATGCTAAGAGCCATACTTAGTTGTTGCCATAAAATATATATATAACCAGCATAATAGGAATAGAAATACCATAAACATATCATCCATCAAAATCCATATATACATCAGTACATTTACACATTAAAATCAAGGGAATGAATTTCTCATTAATGAATGTAATGAACCAACCAAAGATGGGACTACGATGTTCCACCCGACCATAGATTCGCTTAGCCAAATCTCTCTTCAGCCAAACAAACCCTGCGCCATATTCCAAGTATGAATGCGAGACTCATAGAACACATCAAAAAACAACAATAAACATTGATGCCACTAGAGTTCTTTGCCTACATCGTGAGGAATTTAAGTGCCTCCTAGTCTCTTAGGCTTTATCGTGCATCCATAGTCCAATCTAGGGATCACTAGGCCCTACACTGAGACATACTCTCCAGGCTTTACCGTGCAACCCATCCCAGGATCAATAGGCCCAACAGAGAGAAAATCCACCTCTTGGCTTTATCATATATCCCGCCATTCACCAGCAAGGATTCCTAGGCCCACCGAGGCACACAATTTGACTTTACCACAACCCACAGTCTAGTTCAAGGGTTACTAGGCCAATGGCTTCGTGATCCTCAGTCTAGTTCAGGGACCAATACACCATGTGTTTGTCAATTCAGAGATCCACGCCACTCAGCTTCGAATCCAATCTGAGCATCCAACATAAACTGAATGAGAGAACCCATCTCATCAAAGCTATCAGGAAATGGCAACACTAGGCTGAAAATACTATCACACCTGGAAAAACCCATGCCATGATAGAAGCGAACCACATGCAATCCCATGCATGCCAAATCTAGTAAGGAAAATACACATGCAAGTCAATACCTGCGATGAAGCCTATTATAGCTACTTGATCCTGCCTTTCCCTGCTTGATCTTTGCTTCCTCTTACCTTCTTTGCCTCTCTTGCTCCAATGCCAAAGTGCTCCAAGAAAACTCTAAGTGTCCAAGGTATGAGAGAGAGAGAGAGAGAATAATGAGAGAGCTCTACCACTAAACTAACAGAATGTTACCAACTAATCCTCATAAACCTTTTTATGGATGAGGCCTCTAATTTCTTAAATTTCCATTATTTTCCTTCATTTTCCTCCTCACATGCAACCTGTGACCTTTCACCTTACTATTCTCCTAATTTCCATTATTTTCATAAATAAATGTGCAAAAATGTCATTTTCCTTTCCAAAGCCTTAGCCATTGTCTTTTCCAATTTCCTTAGCCATATAAAACCAAATGAACACCCCCTAGGATGTCTTGCCCAACATTCAACTTGGAATAACTGTCCCATCGACCATGGTTATTGTTTTTAATTTTTATTACATGGAATTTTCACCAAGGTTGTTACAGATTCAGGGATTATGATAAGGAATAGATGCTAAGATCTTAGCATAATCAAAATAGATAATAAAAAAAACATCTTTATACTACATGTAATTTCTATGTTGTGGATGGAAGGAATTACATATCTCGTTGATACTCTGCTACAATATCAATGATATTAATTTAGATGTCATTTATCCACTCCATAGTAAGTAGTGAATAAATTATACATCTCCCTTGTACTAAAAAATAAAAAGTAACTATAAACAAAATTAGATTTTTTTACTTTCAATTTTATCTGTTTTTATATATAAAGTTACGTAAATTTATGTTATTTAAGATGGACATTGATTTGGCATACATTGAAAAAATTTATGTTATTGACATTTTTAAAAATTTTAATGTAAATATTATTTTATTATTTTTTAATATAAAGTTATGGGACAACATCTCCCACCTACTCAGTTAGTTGAATCAAATAATACAACGTATTTATTAAATTTAAAATGCTTCAAATCTAATCATGTATATTAATGTGTAATGAATTTATATATTTAATTTTAAATGTTTCAAATGAATAATATTCTATTGATGGATTTAGTATACTTAATTTTAAATTTAAATGTTTATAATTTAACAAGATATTTTTAAATATTTGGAAAGTCTATCATAATTCATTTTTCAAATCATTAGTGGAATAATCATCATTGGTTCTTATTCACAAATATAAATTAACTCATGACCTTTATGTAAGGAGAACCAGACCACCTAGAATAACCTGGATGGTAGAAAACTTCCACTCCTAATAAATATCTTCAGGTCAATACTACAAATCTAATCATTCAATATCGTAGTGATAAATTTATTTTAGCCAGTGGAAGGGTTTAGAATTGAAGTTATCATTTCCCTTCAAGCGTTGTCTAGCTCCTCATAGAAAGGCATGAAACATAATATACCCATCTTAACTCTAGATCTAATCTACCGAACTTTGAGAAGGATCAAATCTCTCAAGATGCAATCATCTTATTGAGTGAAAAAATTGAGGAAAGGACCGCGCCTCAAGAGATTTGATCCATCTCAAATCTTAATAAATTTAAAGTTAAAATTGATCCATGCTCTCTCTCTCTCTCTCCCCCATATATGCTTATTTTTAGGTTTATTAAAACCCTTATAATACATATAACAACATTGTCATTTTTACGTCATAAGGTGTTTCCCTCTTGGACGAAATCCCCTCTCATTGTCACTTTGTGTCATTCTATATATGTTAGATGATTGGATTTTTGCAAATTGTTGTTCTAGTACCTAGTCACCTCGAGAACATTGTGGAACTAGTAAGAACAATTAGCGTGGAACACCCCTCCATCAACACCGAGACCAGATTGTGTAGTGTAACAAACAGGGCTTCCACTACTGAGCGTTGATGTCTAAAACTTGAGGGATTCGTAGGTGCCATTAATTCCCTCGTTCTGATCATGATAACCCCCTCCACGATGGTAAGCTTGAATGATTGTGTCTAGTACTATTTAGTTTTAATGAAAAAGATAGCTTGCTTTCTCAGCGTTTTCTATTGTTCAAGAAACAAGAAACAAACAAACACCACTGAGGATTTTGATCTTTCGGTTTAGGTTTTCATTTCAGGTAAGAATCAAACCTGAAACTATAACTAAGTTGAAACCTGATATAATTTATCACAGTAGTTTCACAATGAATTAGAGACTTATGTAGTGTATTGTCCTATATGTGCATTTTATGTGTAATTGCTAATGTATTAGTGTGTGGGAAATCAATGTGATACTTGATGGCTAACATGAATATCAAACTCCTTGTTGTGCTATGATTTTAAAGCACCATTGATTACTTTGTCACTTGGGATGTTTTCTTTCAACATTTTTAATTGTGTTTGTTTGTCAATGTTTTGTTGTGAGGTGCTTTATGAACAAACTTCTAGGTAGTGCACTACAAAGAGGCAGAACGCCTTGGCCTTAAGGGTTGGTTTTTAGGGGGTAACTTTCAGTCACTATCAGCCAATACTTGCACCCATCCATACTACTTTAAATCTCATGCTATATGGGTGGGAAAACCACAGTACGAACATGGCCGATAGCTTAACACTCTTCCTCATTAGTGAGCAATGTCCTATTACCAAACTGTTAGCCTATTCTTATTCATAACATGCTATTTTGTTTCAAGGTTTCCCATGTTGCCAAAATGCTACAAATTGTACCTAATAATTCCATTTCCTTAAAGGTTCTATTAGTATTTTCATTAGAAACAAGGTGCACTCAATAACTCAGTATGGATAAAATGTGTAACTATACTCAGTTGGTTTTTGTTGCTCCTCTTAATCATTCACGGCACTACCAAAACTCTTCAACAAATAATTTTTAATAAAAAACCTTATTACCTCCTCCATGGATCTCTCTTGGTGCCTTTTCCATGGCATAGAAAGATCCTCTGAGCTAATTCTTCTACAAATTCTTTATTGAGTATATCTTCCTCCTCTTGCACTCAACCATTCCTCTTATAATACACCCACACAATAGCTAAAGGCACAAAAGTTTGGCATCCACTTGATTAAGGCTCCTAACAAAACTCTCTTTAAACTTTGAGGTAAAAGTTTGTTATCCACATTTAAGCTTCTAAAATTCCCAAGACATGTGGCAAGGTTGAGTTGCCAATATGAATTTCAGACTCCTTCTTGTGTTATGATTTTAAAGCACCATTAATTGCTTCGTCACTTGGAATGCTTTCTTTCAACATTTTTAATTTTGTTTGTTTGTCATTGTTTTGTTGTGAGGTGCTTTATGAACAAACCTCTAGGTATTTCACTACAAACAGGCAGGATGCTTGGCCTTAGGGGTTGGTTTTTAAGGGGGTAACATTTTGGTCATTATCAGCCGATACTTAGACCTAGCCTTACCTCCTTAAAACTCATGATATACGGGTGGGCAAACTATAGTGAGAACCCGGTCAATAGCTTAACACTCATCCTCATTAGTGAACAATGTCATGTTACCGAAATGTTAGTTTATTCGTGGTTGTAACATTCTATTTTGTTTGAAGGTTACCCATGTTTCCATAAAGCTCCAAATTATACCTAATAATTCCATTTCCTTCAAGGTTTTATTAGTCATTTCATTATAAACAAGGTGCACTATATATTTTAGTATGGATAAAATGTGTAACTTGATGCTACTCAGCTATTTCTTGTTGTTTATCTTGACCATTCATAGCATTGCCAAAACTCTCTGACAAATACTTTTTAACAAAACTCCTTGTTACATCCTCCGTGGAGCTCTCTTGGTGCATTTTCCATGGCATAGAAAGCTCGTATGAGCTTATTTTTCCACAAATGCTCTATTGAGCATATATGCCTCCTCTTTCACTCAACCATTTCTCTTAAAATGCACCCACATAAAAACTCAAGGCACAAAAGTTTGTTAGCCACTTGATTAAGGCTCCTAACATAACTATCTATAAACGTTGAGTTAAAATTGGGAGTGGGTAACCTTTTTCAAATTGCATGCATCCAAATTTAAGTTTCTAAAATCTCTAGGATGTGGTAGTTTTTATGGATGCTCTGCATCATATTCCCCATGTTTTAAAATTTTTGAACCTCCGGTTTCATAGCCAGTTTCCTTTTTTCCTCTTCCTACCAAACCATGAAAGTATCGTTAATATCATAATACTTATGTTCATTCCAAGTTCCCAATGGAGACTGTCTAAATTTTAAGGACAATAAAATTAAGAAGGATCACAAATTGCAAGCCACAAAACAAGGAATATGAGGTAACAAGAGTATGTATTTGCACTTCTAAACCTTAATTGGTGCTCATGATGATAAATTGTTTTTCCTTCCATAAAGGATCTACATTAGCATGCAATTGCTAGATTATATTTTGATTAAATTACATAATCATAGGTAGTCAAAAGAATCTTCTCTTTCAAAATTTCATTTAATCTCTCCATCTTCTTACAAAAGCACATCCATGTCCATATCATTTTGCTTGGTGCATAATTGTTGAACTTACCTATGTGGTTTTAAGTGTTGTGTTATTTTTCTATTGAGCCTTTTATTGATATTGTTGAATTTGATGTTTGATATTGTTGAATATGATGTTCTTCCTATGTTTTATTGTGAAGGTTTATAAATTTACATATTTATCTATTAATTCATATGTCTTCAACGAGCTACATTTATGTAGACTAGTTGTCCTTTATATTGTAAGAAAATACCAAACAATAATAAGATATTTACAAAACTGAAGGCCAAACAAGCCTCTCAATGGGTCAACTAGGTGTTATTTTTCGCTAGAGCTGCGACTTCATGGAAAAAGATGACCTTTTGTTGTGTTTGGTAGTTTAATTAACTTTAAATTACTTGATAAATTATCGACCAGAGCTAGTAAGTTGATGAAGTGTAAGTTCATTGTATGTGCTAGAAGTCCTTGATTATTCACACCTCTAAATTAAACTGAGTTATCGAAATATAGATTCTAAATTAAGTTATTGGAATGCACATGAGTAGAGAAATTTATCCTAGAAAATAAAATGATGGCATTATTTTATCAACTGCTTCACAAGAAACTTTCACAACTCTGCATAAAATTAAATCACTCCCATACTTATAAAATTTAATTGCACTCTTATAAAGGTTATATCTAATTATGAAATCCACACAACTTACGAAAATCTCAGAATTATAAATCAATATCACACTTGTAAAATGAAATTTAACTCAGAAAAACACGCACTCTCTCTATGTTATATGTCTGAATTATGACTTGAAAGAAACTAAATTCTCTAAAGGAATCAAATCATCTATCATACTAACACGCTCCTGCATGAAAATCCAAAATGAATTGAAAATATATTCACACTTTCTCAAAATCATAAATCACTCTTGCTTGAATTAAATCCTGTAATCAAATCCTCTATTTTTAAGAATTACAATTTTAATCTAAATATAAACTCTCACTTTTGTTATCGTTACTCATTAAACTCAATTCATGTGCTCATGAATCAGTAAAGAAAATTAGTTAACAAGACAATCACATTGGTGCTATTTAACTCAAAAATCAACAAAGGAAACCGATAAGGAAATTCTACAAGATGCATCTAGAAAATAAACTTACAAAATGATATAAGGAAATTCACTTAAAAACATACAAGAACCTTACTACTTGAGGGGTCCCTCCACAAGCAGATGGTCACGAGATTCAATTGAACAATCAATTGCGCATCGAAATAAGAAGGATTCTTTATAACTAAATTGAAAACAAAGTTTTGATTCTCATTGTCGCATAATAAATCATTGTGTTTTTGCTTTCTTACGAAGTCTTTTTATAAAGCTCGTATCATTAAATGTTCATAGCTTCATTCTTAGCTTCACTTAACAAAATACTAAAATTAACTATGAAAGATATCGTAATGAAATTTTCTAACGATTTGCTATTAACAAAGAAAATCGTTAGGCATATATATCATTCCTCACTCATCTATATAGCTGGCAGGGTTGACTTTTGCCTTTGACCATGTAACTGGAAGCTTCCTTGATCGATCTGGTTCATGAAGGTAGGAAGGAATAGTGGAATGCATTGATTTCTATCTTCCCATATATTTCTTGCTCCAGCTGGCACCTTAGAACCTATGAAACAATGGACTTAGCTGTAGAATTAGACATTAGCTATAGAATCATCCCAATCTGGTAGCTAAAACAAATATTAAACTAATAATAAATAACATTATTAACTTATGAGATACAAGACTTTCATATACGTTCCATGCCATAGATTATGTGATTTGTTGCTCATTGAGTGATTATGATGATCAAAAAGGAGTAAAATAGGTGGAAAAAGGGTGTCAAAAAGAAGCAATTGTGAGGCTCAACATTCCCCGACACAGAGGTCATTACATGTCCTCATGCAAAAATTCAAAATTGATAGTCTTTTTCTGTCAATGCACTCCTTCAGAAGCTTGAGCTAAAACATCCAAGTTTGTTTTATTTACCTTCTTCTTAGCCATTGCCATATTGGGCTTCTTCATCAAAGTTTTGTATTTCAAACTGATGACCTTTCCCTTGAGATACTTGTTCTTCTCCTTTAACTTTTTTTTCTTTTCATATGATAAGCCTAGATGAAATAGAATGTTATCATTTTTTATTCTTTGAATTTCATTCTTCACCTTTAATGTTTCATGTTCTTGTTTTAGATGTATGTTCAATGTCTCTAATTCAAAAATTTCTTGCTTCAAAGTATTCACAATTAGAGGTTCTTTTGGACTGTCAGACTGAATTTCTTTTCCTTGAATTGAAGAAGAAGATACCTTTCTTCTAGCCTTTTCTCTAGAGACTCAATATAGTCATATATCTCCTATTGCAGTGGATCAATATCTGGTGTTCTTATCACTGGATTATCAATTGGTGATGACACTAGTGATAAAGCTAGTGATGGAACCTCTAGTTCCTCTTCCTCTTCCATATTCAAAAACTGTATGAATTGTTGAGATGACTCCTTTACCATTTTGTTAAGTCTTGCGCTTCTCCTTATGGTAGATGAGAGAGGAGTTTGTTTTTGAGTTTTCTCCTTAGGTGTATTTTGTAGTGGCCTTCTTTTCTTCTTGTGTTTTCTCCTTAGGTGTATTTTCTTCTTTTTCACTAACTTTATTTCTTCTAAAAGTTTTCTTCTTTAGATTTTCTAAAACATTTGCAAGAGGAAGTTCATATTCTGAATGTTGCTCTGGTTGAGGTGGGTTATCAATAGAGTTTTCATAAAATTTTCTTCTGCTTCTCCTTATCTTATTGCTACTTGGTTCTCCTTTCTCAACTTATTTAAAATGATTTCTAATTAAGAAACTCTCCCAGTTATCTCCTAGATTCTCAAGATGGGCTTCAATAAGCATCTTTACAAGGCCATGATGATATAGAGTGTTTTCAATGGACTGGTTTTTTCTTTGTGTATTGCCAGACATCTTTCTTAAGCTATTAAGTAGAAAATAGGGTAAATTGATTTCATTTCCTTCAAGAAACTTCATCTTTAAACGAACATGGTAGAAAAACATGCTACCAAATCTACCCTCTCAAGTAATGAACTTCTGAATTACTAACAGTAAATTTTTCCATTTACCCTTTAGAGTTGTGCTCGGAATACCCTTTTTAAAAATAGTAGTATCCATACTTGGATTCTTTATAAACACCTTCCATTAATTCCCTTCAATACCCCTATTTTTGAACCATCTTTCGCCAATTCTAGGTAGTCCAGTTACTTCGTCCATGAAGGACTTTGTCACGACAATTTTGATGTCCCCAATTTCTGCTTTAGTTCCATCAAAGGCCCGAGAAAAATATTCGGTTACCTCTTTGTCACAGCCATCAAAATTTTATATAAAACATAGCCACTGTGCTTGTTGCAACATTTGCTTGACTTGTGGGTAGCCTTCCATAAATTTCTTTCCATTTGGCTCTACTCTAACAATGACTCCCATGTTGGCAAAGTCTTGCTTCATAATTGCTTCTTTGACAGGGTTTCGGAATTGTATCGGTTCAGAAATATGAGTATGGATAGGAGAGTGAAATGGAAAATGGAGATGAGTGAGACAACTTAGGGAAATGAGTGAAATAGCTCTTTAGAAACAGAGTATAATGGAACCGAGCGAGCGGAATTATCAATGAAGCATGGTTTCGAAAATGAAGGGTTTGCGTGATGATGATGAATGGGCTTTTCGAACTAACTTCATTGATATGACATGATATTTATAACTCGGTCTGAAGATAGAACAGTAATCATTATTTTGAATGGTGGTACAACGTCTATATTATTTCATAATGTAATTGTTTTACCTTTATTATTAAATCCAATATTTGCATACCTTCAACTTGTGGTTCTAATACTTGATTTTTCTTGTTAAATTTCCTTCTGCTACAATCTTCAATCATTCCATTCGGTGATTCCTGTAATATTAACTGCAAAATTTCAACAAAGTTGCAAATTCTCAGCAATTTTGTAGCTACTTATTCTGAAAAGAAAAAGAGGGACATAAAGAAAAGGGGAATTAGAATAGGATTGAAAAAAGAAAATTTAGGGTGCCAAAATTACTTGGTTTTCACCCTAGATTTTCTGTATAAACATGCCAACAAAGTTGGTTTTCATGTTTATACAAAAAAAAAAACATTGTCTTTTTTTAAATTTAAAATATATAGTTAAGAAAACAAAAATCTTTACAATCAAGTTGGAGAGGAAGGAAAATCCTTCCTAATCATCTTCAAATCAATATTGTCTTGCAGGTTTTAAACAAATTCCTCCTTTGTCAATGGCTTGTGATAAATTCTCAATCAATGACCATTTACAAGGAAGGTCACTCTTTCTTCATCACTGGTTATGATCCTGACTGCACCATTATCAAAGACAGATTCAATCTCATAAGGCCCAAGCCAATGAGTTTGAAATTTTCCTTGAAAATCTTTAAACTTTGAGTCAAAAATTAATGCCCAATCTCTTGGCTGAAATTTTCTTTCCTTTATGTACTTTTAATGCCACCTGGATCTTTGTTGTTGAACTATGTTGGTTCTTTTAATAGCATCTTGTCTTATCCCATCTAGTTCATTCAGCTACTCCATTCTTTGTTTTTGTGCTTCAGATAGATCAAGACCTAATTTGATTGTTGTCTTGAAGGTCTTTACCTGGAACTCAATAGGAAATAAGACTTGCTTCCCATAAACAAGTTCATAGGGAGTATCTCCAGTAGTGTTTCTCCATGTGGTATAGTATGCTAATAAAGCTTCTGGAAGATTTTTTGCCTAGTCTCTTCTATGTAGATGCACAGTCTTGGTAAGAATTGCTTCAATTACTTTATTGGTGGATTGCACCTGCCCATTTGCCTGTGGATGATATGGAGTGGACTTCTTATGTTTGATTTTATATTCCTCCATTATCTTTTGTACCAACTTGGATGTAAATTGAGTTCCTTGATATGTAACAATCTCCCTTGGGACACCAAAATGAGTAAAAATATCCTTGAAAAGAAATGAAACTACAGCATTTTCAGTTGCAAAATAAAGTGCTTTGGCTTCTACCCATTTTGTAACATAATCAGTGCAAACAAGAATGTACTTTTTTTGTCTGGATGGTGGATTAATTGTGCCAATGAAATCTAGAGCCCATTTCTCAAAATTTTCAATGAGTACCTAAGGTTGTAGAGGCATTTCATCTAAAGGAATAGGTTTCCCCATTCTCTGACAACTATCACATAACTTTACATATTATTTGGCATCCTTGAAATGGGAAGTCCAATAATATCCTATTATAAGGACTTTGTAAGCAGTTCGTTTGTCAGTGAAGTGTCCTCCACATGGCTCATCATGACAATCTTTTGGTATTTCTAGTAATTCATCTTCTCTGACACATCTCCAAATAATCAGATCTAGCCCTATTTTGTACAATTCTCCATTTATCCATGAGTAATATGCACTAATTTGAATGACCTTTCTTTTCTCTGGAGGAGACAAATATAATGGTAACTTCCTTGTAGCCAAATAGTTCGCAATATCTGCAAACCAAGGAGATTTAGTAGATACTGCAAATAAATATTCATCAAGAAAATTGTCCTTTATAGGTACATCATTATTATCATTTCGAATCCTAGATAGAAAGTTAGCAACTGTATTTTGTTTTCCAGGTCGATCCAAAATAGTAATATTGAATTCTTGTAACAACAATAATCATCTTGTAATTCTTCCATTAGTAATTGGTTTATTGATTAAGTACCTAATTGCAGAATGATATATATGTACAAAGGTTTCATATCCAATGATGTAATGTCTGAATTTGTTGATGGCATGGACAACATCTAAAAATTCCTTTTATGTTACAGTATAGTTTAACTCTACAGGAGTCAAATTTTTACTGGCATAATAAATGGCATAAGGATTTAAATCTTTTTGTCCTAGCATAGCTCCTAATGTTTTATCTGAGCATCTGTTGAAATATGAAAAGGTAATTTTCAATTTGGCCCTCTTAGAATAGGTGTTTCAGAAATCTTTTCTTTCAATGTTTCAAAGGGTTTTGAGCAATCAGAACTCCAATTAAATTCACAATATTTTGTGAGCAATTTGAGAAGTGGAGATGCAATTTTTGTAAAGTTTTCTATGAATCTTCTATAATAACCAGTAAAACCAAGAAAACTTTTAACATTTCATTGACAAGTTGGAATTGACAATTTAGAAATAACTTATATTTTAGATGTGTCCACTCTAATTCCATTTCCTGAAATATGGTGTCCTAAAACAATCCCCTCAATAAACATCATAAAACATTTTTCATGGCTTAATGAGAGATTTTCTTCCTTACATCTAATGAGAATTTTTTCCAAGTTTTTAAGAGCTTCTTCAAAACAATTTCCATAAACTGTAAAATCATCCATCTAAACTTCCACACAGTCATGAATTAGATCAGAAAGAAATTCCTAAAACTGTCATTTGGAATGTTGCAGGTGCATTACACAACCCAAAAGGAAGTACTCGGTAAGCATAGGTTCCCCATGGACAAGTAAAAGCAGTTTTATCTTGATCTTATAAAGCTACTTGGATATGGTTATATCCACTAAAACCATCTAGAAATGAGAAATATTTCTTTCTTGCCAATGTGTCTAAAACTTGATCTATGAAAGGAAGTGGAAAATGATCCTTTAAGGTAGCTTTATTAAATTCCCTATATTCAATGCATACTCTCCATTTTCCATTATTTTTAGGAAAAATTACCAATGGTGAAACCCACTGGCTATCTAATATTAGATAAATGAAATTCACATTTAACAATTTTTGTAATTCCTCTTTAACAATTTCTCTCAAATTTGGATCCATTCTTCTCTGAGGTTGTCAGATTGGTTTAGAATTTTCTTCAATGTAAATATGATGTATATAAGTATTATGATCAATTCCTTTCATGTTAGTATATTCCCATGCATAAGAAGTGGAATGTTCTTGTAACATCTTTATTAAATATTTACTTTGAAATTCTTCTAGATTATTATTGATATTCAAAGTTTTTTTCTGGGAAGATTTCTATTGAAGAGTTACCAGATTTTTCCATAGAATTTAAAGATATGACGAGATGATATATATTCAATTTTGCATTGTTCTTGAAAACTTTGATTAAATTCAAAATATGTGGAAGACTCGTTGTTTTCCATTAAATTCAAATATGGTCTTCTTCATCTATTTGTGCAGTAACAAATATTGGTCGTATATCAATATCATCATCTATCCATTCTTAACTTTCTACTTCTATTCTTGTTTTTACAAGAGGATATAATGTGAATTTCTTTGTTGAACTTCCATCATAAATAAACATATCACCAGATCCACAACTTATAAATGCATCAATTGTAGCTAACCACGGTCTTCCTAGAATCAATGGATGTCCTCCTAAATTACTCTTGGGTGTTAGAATCATAAAATCAATAGGAAACTCTCAAGAATCTAAGGATACAAATATGTCTTCTAATACACCATCAGGTTTAATAAGAGATCTAT
Source organism: Pinus taeda (assembly GCA_000404065.3). Classification (NCBI taxonomy): domain Eukaryota; kingdom Viridiplantae; phylum Streptophyta; class Pinopsida; order Pinales; family Pinaceae; genus Pinus; species Pinus taeda. The sequence goes on along the minus strand of APFE030105906.1, from coordinate 24,318 downwards.
CTGCTAATTGCAACAATGTAGGTGTATATTGAAGATTAAGAAGTTTCAATTGATTCATAGTTTGTTTAGCCATGATGTTTATAGATGCTCCTAAATCAAACAATGTATTTGGAATTTCAATACCATTGATACGTTTTTTCACAATGGGACTTCTTGGATCAAGGTAGTTTTGAATTGTTGCTTTTCCCATCAGATATCTACAATTGTTCCAACTAACTGAATTCTTTTGATTTCTTTTATCTTTCTTCCTGGTATTTTAATACTCAACTCCCTAATTTTCTTTGCAAAAATTGGTATTTCCTTAATGGCTTGTAGCAAAGGAATTTTTATACAAGCATTCTTTAACTTATATAACATATCATAATCGTGCAATAAAAAAAAAAAAAAATCTACCCCTTCATCTATTTTTAATCTTTCGGGAAAAGGTGGTTTTGAAACAAATGCTGAAGGTTGTTCCATAATAGGAGTTGGAATATCATCAAAATGTGCAAAGGTGACTTGTTTTTTAAGTTTTTCTTTTTCATTGAGAGGCTCCTCTTTTTCAGAGGCATTTTCTTTTTCAGCTTCCTGAATAACAATTGTTGGGGACTTCTTCTCCAATACTCTACCATATCTAAGTTGGACATTGTTTAGATCTAGTGGAGTTATCATGTAAGTTTGGAAATTATGTCCTTCGATATTGTAAACAGGTTGTGAATTTTTATTATTATTCGGATTTGGAAGTGGTTGAGCAGGAAATTGATTTGATCTTTGTAGAAATGGTAATGAAATTTTTGGATTTGGATTCTAAGGTTGAGTTGGTTGAACATGTTGAGGAAAATATTGTGGTGGAAAAACAGGATAAGGTTGTTGATATTGAGGATATTGAGGATATTTTCCATAAAGATTTTTCCATCCTTGTGCCCAATGTTGAGGCCAAGATTTCCAAGGCATGGGTGCAGTCCATTTTTTTGTGATGGTTGTTCAAATGCTTGAGTCTTAAATCCTTGAGTCATATTTGGTTGTGAATTTTTCCATGGTCTCTTCGCAATAAAACAAAGGGGATATCTTTGATTTGGTATAATTTCCTCTTGATAAACTACTTTAATACCTGGTATTGAAGGACATTCTTTTGTATCATGATTTTATGTGCATATAACATGGTTTCTACACTTTTTAAATCAAGAGGGCATTCTCTTAGAGCATGTTTCTTTCTACATTTGGGACAAAAGAATGACAATGTAGCATTTTCAACATTTTGCTTGTTTTTCACTTTAAGGTTATCTATTTTCTCACTAAGACTTCCCAAAATGTTTGTTTTAAAGCTATCAAGCAAATTACCTAATTCATCCCTACTTACAGTCCCAGTTGTAGATTTATTAATACTAGACATGAGAGGATCTCTTGGATTTTTTCTAGTTCTTGACTTACCTCTTGAAATGTGTATGCGCAACTCACAAATATCTCCAAATGATAACTGAGAAATATCTCCCTTACCCATCAAATTGAGGAGATCAATCCACTCATCTTTGATGGATTTTCATAAGAGAGCTTTCGAAGTTTCTTCATTTAGTTCATGCATTTTATCCCTTTTAACATTATAAGCAAATCTTTCAATGAAATCTTCAAGATTTTCATCTTCTTTCTGCATCATTTTAAAGACTTCATCCTTAATATTATGGGGCACACAATAATCCTTATATTTCTATAAGAATGTATTTTTCATTTCTTCCCATATTCTTATAGAGTGTGCTACTAAGCCCATGAACCATTTTAATGATGCATCCTCAAGAGTTGTTGGAAACAATTTCAACTTTGGAAGGTCAAACAAATAATCATAAGATCTACACAAGACTTCAAACTCAAAGAGAAATGTTTCAGGATCCTCACTTCTTAATCCATGAAAATTTGGAAGGGTGGAGGGTGAGATGTTTTTCATTGTAGTTGGTGTATCTTCATCGAGGATAGAAAATCCAAAGGGTTTTGGATCTCCCCTACCTCCTCCTCTCCCTCTTCCTACACCTCTCCCTCTTCCTCCAACTCTATTGCCTCCTCTTCCTCCCCCAATCCTAGGTTTTTCACCATTAACATTATGTACCTCCCCTTCCCCTTCTCCAGCCATTGTAGATTCTTCAAAACTAATATAAGGCTCCAAATTTGGGTTTTTTGGTTCTTCTTCTAGCTCTTATAGTTATGGTTCTTCTATTAATGGTAAGTTAAAATAAGTTTCTTCCTCCTCTTCTTGACTAGGGATCTCTAGCTCTTGTCCTAGAAGTATTTCTCCAGTTGAAGATAGGAAAACTACTCCTTGTGTTGGGGATATAGGATCTTCTTCTTCTATTACTACTTCAGTTGATTAGTCTGGTGAATCTTTAGGTTGGATTTTGCATCTAAGTACCTCAGGAAGTTTATGTTTTCCTGCTAATGATGGAATATGAGTTTGAATGGGTGGTGTGGCACTATGAGGTCTTGGTGGGGTAAGTGATGTTGTTGGAATTAAACTTTTACCTCTACCTACAAATCTACCTCTAGAATATCTTTCCCTATGTATATACTATATATATATATATATATATTATATATATATATATAATAATATATATATATATATATAATATATTATATATATATATATATATATATATATATATATATATATATATATATATATATATCTATTATATATATATATCTACATATATTATATATATATATAAAGAAAAGACTCATATTTACACTTCCCCGCACAACGGCACCAAATGTTTAGTAATTTAATTAACCTTTAAATTACTTTCATAAATTATCGACCAAGCTAATAAGTTGATGAAAGTGTAAGTGCACTATATGTGTTAGAAGTCCTTGGTTATTCACACCTCTAAATTAAACTGAGTTATCCAAATATAGATTCTAAATTAAGTTATTGGAATGCACATGAGTAGAGCAATTTCTCTTAGAAAATAAAGTGATCACAGTCTTTTATCAACTGCTTCAAAAGAAACTTTCACAACTCTACATAAGAGTAAATCAATCCCATACTTATGAAAATTAAATGCACTCTTATAAAGGTTATATCTAATTATGAAATCCACACAACTTATGAAAATCTCAAAATTATAAATCAATCTCACACTTGTAAAATGAAATTAAACTCAAAAAAACACACACACTCTCTCTTTGCTATATGTCTGAATTATGATTTGAAAGAAATTGAATCTCTAAAGGAATCAAATCATCTATCATACTAACACACTCATGCATGAAAATCCAAAATGAATTGAAAATATATTCTCACTTCCTCAAAATCATAAATCACTCTTGCTTGAAATAAATCATATAATCAAATCCTCTGTTTTTAAGAATTACAATTTTAATCTAAATCTAAACTCTCACTGTTGTTATCGTTACCCTTTAAACTCAATTCACGTGCTCCTGAATCAATAAAGAAAATTAGTTAACAAGACAATCACATTGTTGTTATTTAACTCAAAATCAACAAAGGAAAACGATAAGGAAATTCTACAGGATGCATCCGGAAAATAAACTTACAAAATGATATAAGGAAATTCACTTAAAAACATAAAAGAACCTTACTGCTTGAGGGGGGGCTCCACAAGAAGATGGTCACGAGATCCAATTGAATTATCAACCATGCATCGAAATAAGAAGGATTTGTTATAACTTAATTGAAAATAAAGTTTTAATTCTCACTGTCGCATAATAAAATCGTTGTGTTTTTGCTTGCTTACAAAGTCTTTTTATAAATCTCATATCATTAAATGTTAAGAGCTTCATTCCTAGCTTCGCTTAAGAAAATACTAAAATTAACTATGAAAGATACCATAATGAAATTCGCTAACGATTTGCTATTAACAAAAAAAATTGTTAGGTGTATATATCGCTCCTCGCTCACCTGTATAGCTGACAGAGTTGACTTTTTCCTTTGACCAAGTAACTGGAAGCTTCCTTGATCGATCTGGTTCATGAAGGTAGGAAGCAATTGTGGAGTGCATTTATTTCTATCTTCCCATATATTTCTCACTCCAGCTAGCACCTTAGAACCTATGAAACAATGGACTTAACTACAGAATTAATCATTAGCTACAGAATCATCCCAATCTGGTAGCTAAAACAAATATTAAACTAATAATAAATAACATTATTAACTTATGAAATACAAAACTTTCATATACATGCCATGCCATTGATTATGTGATTTGTTTCTCATTGAGTGATTAGGATGATAAAAAAGTAGTAAAATAAGTGGAAAAGGGGTGTCAAAAAGAAGAAATTATGAGGTTCAACATGTTGTAAGTGTTATTTGTTAGCAAGGAGGAAATTCAATGGTCTACCATTCAAAATTCTTCAACATGATAGAATAACCCACCCTTCGTACCAAGCACTTAAGATTTTTTTCTTCTACTCTTAGAATATATTTTTGCTTCTGCTCTTAGATTTTTACATATTTTGTTGTAAAGGTAGCTCACCCTTTGAGAAATTTCCTCAACTTTACTAGAAATAGGATACAATTTCCTCCAAGAAGGGAGATATAATGAGCACTAAACATACTCTTTATATATTTTTAGTAATTTTTCTAGCACCAAAATGTTTTTAGTGCTAATCATGTGGTAGATAGAATGGCTAGATATATCTTTTTTTAAATGTCCACAAGATCACAAGATCGAGTATCTATAGGATAGAGGTGTTATAGCTTGAGGTGGCTTGCCTTACCAAATATAGAACCAATAATTAATGGAAAACATGAATGTATATACAAGGTTTGAGCATAGTCCCTGAAATGTTTAGTTGAATGGCTTCTTTGGCAATTCAACGCCTGTGCAACAATTTTCCTCTAAGGTGCATCATTTGTGATGTTATCCTTGCAAATGTTTTCCAACTGATTGTCCTATAAAATTGTGTGCCAACCTTTCTCTTCTAATGAAAATCCCATCTTAATGTTGCTATATGTGGTATAGTGTAGGAGGATGTATTGTTTATCTCTACCTTCTCAGAGCTGGAAACTTGGCAAGTCTTGCCATTACATTCTTCCTTGAGCTCCTTCCTTGGGATAGATTGATTCTTAAGCTTTGAGTTTGTTTGAACCTTATACTCCTCACTATGTTAGAGGCTTTCAATGTTTCATGTTCAGGCATGAAGAAATTTCATTTTAAATTAAAGATTAATGATTGGTGGATATTGGTGGCCACCCACCTATTCCACTTGAACCCCCAACATTGTTTCTTTCAATTTCCACAATTGTAGCAAAGTTTACTATTTTTGGTAGCTTTTCATGTCCTGAACTTCCAGATCCGTTTTGAGGCACTAAACGATGTTTTTATGGAAAACGAGCAAACCCATCATTTATAATAGGAATTTGTAATCGAAAGTTTTAGTCCTCGGAAAGATATTTCTAAAGAGTTATTATACATGTCAAACGGAGATTGTATGCCAGAGTTACAACCCTAGTAAGTTGATGTACCTATTATCACCCCAAGAAACTCTCCTAGGTTATATCTCAGAGATGCTAAGGAACATTACAAACTCAACTTACTATTGGAAATGGATGAATGGAAGGAATGATGCTTGTTCAAGCCAAATAACCACTTCTACTATGCTTAACTCCATACATGGGTGAACATCCCGAGACTACAAGGCTTTAGACCACCAATTACTCACAGTTTAAGGAATTAGGTGAACATGGAGAATACTAATGACACCAGCAGATGCACAGGACTCTGTGATGGCCGGCTGCAACCAGTAAAAAGGTCTACTAATATATTTCCTAATGCATAGACAGGATGACAGCTCTCTGGCACTAAGTAAAAAGAAACCTGCATAACACGTTCAATAATACATACAAGATTCTAACACAGAGGTGGGATGACAGCCCCTCAAATGCTAAATATCAAGAGCACATGAACAAATGCATAACAGGCACAGCCTAGAACAGAGAAGAAGTGGAAAGTGAGCAATTAACAGCAAAAGAAGCTTGTATTAGCTGAAAATGAAGACCAAACACTACAAGTATCAAAGTAGTTACAGTCTCCAGAAGTTGAACCTTACATCAGAACCAGAACCATCAACCATCATCCTTGATTACATCTTTGTCCTGGGTATATATAGAGTTTGATTACGAAAATTCTCTGCTATTCTATGCATGGACGGGTCATAATGGACCACCAACCACATTAACTATCTAAAATGGGCCTTTGATATGGTCTGCTACTTTAATGGATGAATTTTACATTCTCTGGTACTCTGTTGTACTCCTCGAGCAGGTGAAGTGTCGTAAAGGATGAAATTCCTTAACTACTGAATGTAAGTTTCTTCTTCAGCGTCGTCCTTCTCATCCTTCTCAGGTACATAATGCATTGAATGCAGTAGTTGAAGTAGTAATGTACCAGACACTGATAGATGGTCGCTTTTGTCCTTCGGGTGCACGGCATGACCAGGGGTAAGGATTGCATGGCGGGTGTACAAGCGGGCAGAGAATAGATATCGGCTATCGAATCAAATAAACAAATGGAAGAGATGATACAGTGGGAGAAATTGGGAGGAAACGGGCAGGAATGTGTCAATTAAATGTGTGCCGTCAGATCTCGGGCGGACAAATCCGACGGAAATCGGACGGCAAAGGTGCACAGACGATAGCGAGCGTGGAACGGGCGTGTGGGTGGTAAATGGTATTGCTCGCACCGCTTACGGGGGTCAGGCGATATCCATATGTGAGGAAGCGATGCAATAGGCGCACAACACATGGCGGATGGAACCGGCGAGAGACCACTTTCCCCGCAGGTTAATATGCAGCTATGTTATGGCAGCAGGGGGAAGCGGATACCGTTGGATCTCGCGATGGATGTGATCGAACGGCGAAGATTAAAGCACATGCTTTTTTGATTGATGCGATAGGAAAGACTATGTGGAGCGCGCAGTTATATGGATAAGATCACGTTATGGAGTTTAAGTGCCCGGGGCTTAAGGAAAAGGGGCTTATGCCGAGCAGTTAAGAAAACAGAGGTGGCAGGAGGGTAAGGGATGTTGAAAGATGACCAGCCATGAATCCTTCTATGCACAATCAAGCAGACTAAGCATGTCTCTAACCTTAAAAGATGATATTTGTATAGCAGAGCTAACAATACCAATTAACCCCAATGGGGCCCACATAATTTTGGCACTTTATCTCCTAGGGTTAGGATTTTAGATGTTTATGGTTTTCCATTATTTCTCAATAATAAATAGCCCTTTGAGCCTCATTGTAACACAATTCAGAAGGTATGTAGTCATCACATCTCTTCTCAGAGCTAAGCTACCATCGCCCAAGCTACTATATTTCCATTCTACATGTAGACAATTTTCATTGTTTCTTATTAATGAATTGAAGTTCCATTTTCAATGTAGCTCTGTGTTTTTGTTTTAATTTGTTTTTTATTCCTTCCTGCATAAATCTGAATCAGTGGTATCAGAGCAGTCTATTATTTCTCTATTTTTTAATGCACGCCCCCAATGAGGTGAAGGTATAAGTTTTTGGGACTTAACAGGTTGAGCCTTGCAAAATCATCCCCGCCAACACCAATATCCTCCCATGGTGGAAGAAAATAAAGATGAGGGAGCTGGGGATCCTATCAACCTGTTGCTTGAAGAAGACCTCAAGCGACAAAGCAACGAGATGATGGATAACTTTTCCCTGATCCTTCAAAAGATGCAATAAGTGACGCATCTTCATCCATAACTCACTTCGAAGGTGTCACCCCCTTCAAGGTATAAGTCAACATCGATATCCCTATATTCAAAGGTCGAATAGATGCAGATGTTGTAGATAAATGGTTGAACCTATTGGAAAGTTATTTTTCGGTCCATAATTTCTTCGAGAGGAAAAATATTACTTTTCCACTACTTAAGGCCACACCCCATGTCAAGGATTGGTGGGAAACTTACTATGAGAAAAGGGTCAAGGAACCCTCTCTGTTTCCAACCACACCCTCTTGAAACTCTTTCCGAGACACTATCAAGGAACAGTATCACACTGTGGGGAGCTATGAAGACAAGTACATAGAATGGAACACAATATGATAGCAAAGGGACCAAGACATGCATGATTTCAAATATTTTTCATACTCTACGCATAAAATTGGGTATCAAAGGCTCTAACAAAAATCTGGTACTCAAGTATTGTTGTTGTCTACACAAATAAATTCAGGAAGAAATGGAGTTCTTGGACATCTCCTCGCTTGGTTCATCATATTGGTATGTTGCCAATATTGAAAAAAGTTTAGACAAAAGAAGCGCAACTTTGGATTTGTGAATTAGAAGTAGGGAAAGAGCACCCCCAAACTGCAGAACAAAGGACAAGGCCAAGGTGGAGCTACCTAAGATAACCCATCAAAGCCACAAGAAAAGAATGGCACCATGAAAACAAATAAGGACACAGGAAAGTGTTGTGAGTTCCACAAGAGCCCCACTCACAACACAAATGAGTGTCGCGCCAAGTAATCATTGGTGGCTAAGCTAAGACCTTCAAAGTCTGATGCATGTTCTGATTTTGATCCAAAACCTGACAAGGAAAATGAGAAGGGGAAGCAAATTATTAATGTAGAACACATTGCCACCATTACCACCACCAAAGTCCAAAAGACTATGCCTTAAGATCTAGATGAGGGGGAGCGTATTTCCACTCATAGATGTGGGTGAAGGATTCTCCACTACAGTTCATTATTGATAATGGGAGCCAAAAGAACCTCATCTTAGTAGAGGTCATTAAGTGGTTTGTTCTGTCAACCACACCACACCTGCATCCATACACCATCGGATGGCTCCACCAAGGATGATATCTCTATGTTGGTCAGTAGTTTAACCTTCCCTACAACATCAAGCCCTTCACGGATGAGGTATTGTGTGATGTTTCTCCTCTTGAAGTTGTGAAGTGTTACTAGGCCAACCATAATTGTGGAAACGTCATGTTGTGTATGAGTCCATGCCTCGCACTGCTATTATTACGTTTCGAAGTAAGTTATATAGGATGCTAGAGATATCCCCGCCTACCGCCATATCTTTGCTTTCTACTAAGAAATGCAGTAAGATCATCTCCCAAACCGAGAATTTTTTATTCTTTTTTATTCACTCTCAAAGTTGTTGTAAATAATAAGAGGGGGGTGAATTAGTATTCCTTAGCAATTAGCACTTTTATATATTTTCAGAGCATTAGTTAATCTTAAATTATTATTAATGTTTACACAGTAATAATAGTAAATAAAATAACACAGTAGGCACAAGAATTTTAGGTGGAAAACCCCCTCTGGGTCAAAAACCATCGGCCATTATTCTAATTAATTATTTAATCTTCAGCCCCAACTGAAATGAAAGCAACAACTTCCTAGAATTCTAGAAAATCATTCTTCTCCAACTCCCACTGGAAGGATGCCTGAATGCCCTGGTTTCTTCAGTAATCAACTGAATGGATGCCTCAACACCCTAGCGAGCCACAACTCACCACCACCCATCCACCCTAAAGTGTTTACAGGCCCCAACCTATAGGTGACTTCATACACCTGCCTAGCACCACCCTAACACCATATAAAGACAAAATTTAAATACAAAAGTGTGGACTCCCGTACCAGGGACAATGATCCATGATACAATATGATTTACAATGATTTGGATAGAACACCCAATCACACTATGACCTGCAACCTAACCATGACATCATCCCAACAGATACTCCTATACCTCCCAATAATGCCTTTTTGACTCTAGGCAGATTGACTCTTTTACAATAATGACACTTCCAATGATGACACTTTTACAAATGACCCTTTTACAACTTTACAATGATGACTCTTGGCCTTGAAACTTCTTCACAATATACGGATGGTTGTCATGTCTTCAAAGGATGTCCCATTGCAATGCTTCCTTTGATTTAATACTTTTGCTCTTGAATTCTTGCTTGAAGTTGTACTTGAATCTTCTTCTACCTACATGCAAAATTTGCCTTGTGAAACCAATCCCAAAAAAAAACAAAATACACTTCTACTTACCTCTTGTTGAAAATAGCAACAAGAAATGCTAAAAATAGCACTACTATAAATAGCAGTTTTGGTATTAGTGCTGGATTGAGCAACAGGGAATGAAAAATGGAAGTGCTAAAAATAGAATTGCTATTTTCAGTGGTTTAGGATGGATTCCAATTTTAGTTAGTCCTTGGACTAAAAATAGGAAGTAAAATTCGAATTTGAACTTAATAGTTGTTTGAAAATAAATTAATTAATTCACCATGAGTTAATTAGTTGCGAAAAATCAAACATGAAGTCTATGTGAGGACATGAAACAGTTTCTCTATTAATTGACTATCTATGAGCATCAGAGGTATTACAGAGAGAGTAGGATAGCTTTTAAGCTTATTCTTTTTGTAATACTGGCTATATTTCCACTTGTATGATAGTATAGAGTTGGGGTTTTAGGCTGAGGCTTTTCCCTGGTTATATCTTTTGTGTTATGTGTGATTGATTTCTCCATATCAGTTATATGTGTTCTTATTGATGTTGCTTATGCTCGATTAAGCTTTCGCTAAATTGGTTGTAGAAGTAGATCAAGTATTTTTCTTTAGTCCATTGCATTACCAGGTGATCTACAAGTGGAATTTCTATATGGTATCAGAACAAAGGTGATCAAGGAAGAACAGTATATAAGAAGGGAGAAGTTTGAAGTTTGTGATTCCTGAATACAGAAATCAAGTTCTTATCACATCTCTATTTCACCTATGGCATTCAATGGTTTAAGACTTGAATATGCCCTTGATGGAAATTTGAATTATATAGCCTGGAAGGATCGCATGGAAGAAGTACTAGAGGATAACGATCGAAAGGACTCCATTGATCAAGAAGTCCCCAAGCTGACTAGTGCTGCTAAGTTGGCTAAATGGAAGAAATGTGTGGCTAGAGCAAGGATAATTCTTCTGGAGGGAGTTCAAGACCACATAATCTCGAGTCTCCATGGGAAGGAGACACCATTTTCAATGTGGAAAACATTGAAATATCTATATCATAATAGCAGCGATCAGAGAAAGCTGGTGCTGAAGGACAAGCTTCAGAAGATCAAGTGTGAAAAGGGCGACACGATCTATACATATTTGAACAAGCTCACCACATGCAGAGATGAGCTTGGAAGTGTAGGGATTGCGACAACTGATGATGACATGGTGAGTCTTGCACTCCTCGGTCTTCTTAAGAGATGGCATAGCTACCAGGACTCGGTTAATGGAAGAGAGAAATTTCCAGATTGGGAATGACTTTGGTCGGATTTCATGCAGGAAGAGATAAGAAGAAGCACCAGAGATGGTTCTTCATCCATGGAGGATAAAGTAAACTGTGCCTTAGCAAGTAAGGCGAAGAAGGGGAAGGAGAAGGTTTCTCATTCTGAATCCAGTTCTTCCCATGGTGGGAAGAAGTTTGACAAATCAAAAGTGTGATGCTTTTGTTGTCATGAGGTGGGCCATTTAACTACAAATTGTCCACTGAGGAAATCCAAGAAGGGATCCGTGGAAGGATCAGAAGGTGAGGCACTGGCCTCACAGTTCGAGTTGGATTTCACACTGTTCACATTCATGGTTTCATCCATGGTGGGAAGTGGTTGGTTTCTTAACAATGGAGCTTCTTTCCACATGACCGACAAAAAGAGTTTGTTCAATACTTTGGAGGAGAAAGACCTCCAGATACTCATAGCGATGGGTAATGATGAAAATTATAGTGTCTCAGGTGTAGGCACGGTTATTTTTCAGAGGGAGCATGGACCTTGCCTTACCTTGACCGATGTCAAGTATGTACCAAGATTGAAGAGAAACTTGGTGTTGATCGTGATCCTAGAAGACAGAGGCTATGATGTAGTCTTTAGTAAGGGAAAGGTTTTCCTTAGACACATCATCACTAGACAAGTGAAGCAGATCGGTTCACGGGTCAAGAACCTATATGCTCTTGAGGTTCAAGATGCATGCAAAGCCTTGAGGAGCAAGGCAATTAATGGAGACTTGGTGATTGAGAGGGAGAGTACATTACCTCTCAACATGCAGCGCCAGAAGAAGTCTCAGACAATTGTGGACGAGCCACAATTGGTGAAGCAACTTCAGGAGGTTGTGGAGCAGCCACAACTAGAGAAGCTGAGAGGAGATCGAGTAGAGACATCTACTCATGCAGAGACCTCCAGTAGGGGCAAAATTCGAGCCAGGTGGGCAGAGGGATCACATGCATCCATACGTCCAGGTAGGAGGTGGGGCGATGTGGAGTGATCATCCCAAGGAGGAGGGGCAGGATCCTTGAGGTACCCAACCTCTTTGATTCAAATTTGCTATAGAAGCCCCGATGAGAAGTAGCAAGACTGACTGATTGGGTAGAGACAAATGCGGATGGAGCGACAGAGAGAGCTACAGTGCAGGAGTCCCAAGATTGTGTAGAGCTAGTAGGTTGTAACAATGCGAGAGGCAAAGGGGTGTTGCACTAGTGCAGGATGGCACAGAGAGGTGTGCAATGGTGCGAGATGCATGGATTGTTGCAGCAGCTTAGAGGTCAAAGAGGGAGCACTTGTCAGCAGCAGGTAGAGCTTCAGCATCAGAGTATGTTTCTAGCCCAACAAAGAGGTCAGTGGGGAGTTTTTTAGTTCCGAGAGTTGCTAGAGCAACCACACTTGGTAGATGTGTTGCATACAAAACATTCCAGAGGTACAGGATCGGGTTCGAGTATAGCAGTTTGGGTATCAATGTTGGATTGAGCAACAGGGAATGAAAAATGGAAGTGCTAAAAATAGAATTTCTATTTTTAGCAGTTCAGGATGGATTCCAATTTTAGTCAATCCCTAGACTAAAAATAGGAAGTAAAATTAGAATTTGAACTTAACAGCTGTTTGAAAATAAATTAATTAATTCATCATGAGTTAATTGGTTGTGAAAAATCAAACATGAATTCTATGTGAGGACATGCAACAGTTTCTCTACTAATTGAGGAATTTATCCATCAGTTAAAGAGATAAGGATGAGTTCTAATTTGAGTTGTAATTAGTTGGCTCAGTTAACTGAGTCAAGTCCAGTTAGATTGATTTAAACAGTTTGTTTAAATTAATGTGAGTTCAGTTAGTTAATGCATGCTTGCATATAACTGCTGCACTTCAAATAACTGAATATTCTCTCATGAATAACTCATGCAGGTCAGTTTAGACAGAGACCCAATTGAGATCAAAGGAGGAACAATGTACTATCAGTTGGATGGATTTTTCCTATAAAGGAAGCTCATCCATGGAGAAGGATTTATCTCCTTCAGGACTGCGTAGTTGGATCAGAGGTTAGTGAGTTTGTGAAGAGACCAATTCACACAAGTGGCTACACTGGACCCCAATCAAAATTGCGCAAAGAAATAGGATGCTTGGAGGGAAGATCAGGAGGTTTGAGAGAGGCCTTTGACTGTCTATGAGTAGCAGAGGTATTGTAGAGAGAGCAAGATAGCTTTTGGGCTGATTCTTTTTGTAATACTAGCTATATTTCCACTTGTATGATAATACAGAGTTGGGGTTTTAGAGTGAGGCTTTCCCCTGGTTATATCTTTTGTGTTATGTGTGATTGATTTCTCCATATCAGTTATGTGTGTTCTTATTGATGCTGCTCATGTTCGATTAAGCTTCCGCTAAATTGGTTTTAGAAGTAGATCAAGCATTTTTTCTTTAGTCTGCAGTATCAGGTGATCTACAGGTGGAATTTCTACACCTCTACCTGCAAAACACATGTTAGTGCAAAATAATGAATAAATACAAATTAAAATTACAATGCGTACCTGAAGTGTGTTTTTCACTTTTGTTGTTGAATTGTTGCAGCAGTAGACAAAGACTCCCACTCTTGATATAGGCCTAGACTTTATGCAAGACTATATCCAAAACTGATCTAAAGATATATACAATAAAAACTGATGACAGACACTAGAATTGTGATGGACCAAGTTCTAAGTACAACAACAGAGACCATTCTATCAACTATGACAAGACAAGTCACATGAAATTACAACATCATATAGATTTAGCAGACTTGGTGTAGCATCAAGAATATGTAGCATCAAATGTGTAGTATCAAGAATAGGACATCCGAAATGTGGTATCAAAACTAAATGTGACATATAGAGACATAGAGATATAACCGAGGCCCTTTATGTACTTACATTGTCCTGCAAAAACATATGTCAGAGATGATACTCATATTTCAAATGTAAACACTAATCATACATACCTTGCTATAGGAGACTTACCCTTGACTGTTGATGTGTGGTCCTTACTGCAATGATCCTTGAATGCATGCTTTTTCTTGCCCTCTAGGATCTCGATATTGAATATGTTGTATATGTGTAATTTCGGATCTCCAGGGTCTAAAGTTTCGTCCTATGGTATCCCTCTGAGTCATCTTTCCAACCCCATAGGTCTGACCAATATTGGATTCTTCAAGAAAGAGTTATGCCAAATCTCCCATGATGGCTTGATTATAGACTAGTTCAGTAGAGAGAACTTGTACAAAGTGCCACATGTCACTGTTGCGACCTTCATCCCTGAAAACACTACTAACAAACTACAGTCTGTCCTCTTTCTGTTACTATTTATGAAATTTGAAACCAATTCTCAGAGAGAAAGTTATGATGATTTCCCAACATCACCTATTTGACATGGAATTCAGGAGCATGCAAAAACCCTAACTTCCTCAGATCATATCTCTGACAATATAGCGAACCAAGATCTGAAATTCGGTCACAAGGTTCATCAAGATTTCGTCTCAAATGGGTTTTAATTTTAGCTTCTAAAGCTTCGCAAGAAAAAATATATATGTGTGTGTGTGTGTGTGTGTGTGTGTGTGTTGTGTGTACATCTATATATATATGTAGGGGTTTTGTGAATTTTCGCTATTATATATATATATATATATATATATATATATATTATATATATATATATTATATATAGATATATATATGTGTGTGTGTGTATATGTATGTATGGTATCTACATATTATATGTAATATATATGTATACATACATATATATGTGTGTGTGTATATGTATGTATGTATCATATATATATATATATATATATATATATATATATACATACACATATATGTATATGTATATATATATATATGTTGTGTGTGTGTGTGTGTGTGTGTATCTACATACATATATATGTATATATATATATATATATATATATATATATACATATATATATATATATATATATATATATACATATATATATATATATATATATATATATATATTATATTATAAATATATATATATATAGGGAAAATTCCACGATGATCTGTTTGAAGTCACAAAATCCCTACTAGAGGAGGATATGAGGGTCATTATTTATATGAATGTCTTGTGTTGAGAGGGTCCTCAACAAGTGAATTTTGGAGGGATTTTAGGAGGAAAAAAAAATATTAATTATTGACTATTCAATGACCACAATCAATTATGAGTGCCATGCCAAAACCCCATAGGGTTTTAGCCCACTAACTAGGGTTACTAACTTCAAACATAAATATCTCTCAAACTGTGAAGAATTAATTGGCGTGCCATATATCAACGGAAACATCTCGATGACTAGAATCCATATAGAATATCCTTGACTTGGAATAGCATAAGTTGTCAAGTCGAAATTCCTATGCAAGATTGGGGTAGCCCCTGGTGCTGCTTGGATTGACATCAATGACAACCACTGATCAACAATCTCCCCCTTTGGCATTGATGGCAACATAATTACTCCCCTTGTGATCATGAAACCTCTTCCTACTGCCTTCTCTCCCCCTTTTTCATCAATGGCAAAGGGTAACTCCCTTTGACAAATAGCCATCCTGTGGACTTGTACACACCTCCACTCCCCCTCTCTACTTGAGTACATAAGAGAAAGAGTCTAATGAAAACTTGGGAGAATCACAAGATTTTGGCACAGATACTCAAATCCTTCACAAGGTAATGGTTTGGTAAAGATTTCGGCAATTTGTTCCTTTCTACCAACATATTCAAGCTTGATATTCTTTTTAGAGACCTATTCTCTAATGAAAAGATATTTAATTGGAATGTGATTCTTTTTGGAATGCATCATAGGATTCTTGGAGATACTGATGGCGTTGGTGTTATCGTAAATGATGGGAATATTCTCATCAAGCTTGACTTGAAGATCTTGCAAAGTTTGCTTCATCCAGAGAAATTATGTACAACAAGTTGTTGTCGTGATATATTTTTCTTATGCCATGGATCACGAGATTGAAGATTTCTTTTTACTTAACCATGAAACAAGACAACCACCTAGATAGAATGTTGCTCCACTGTACTCTTACGATCATCAACACTTCCTGCCCAATCTGCATTTGTATAAGCTTGGATAATCACATCATTTCCTTTGGGATATCGTAGACCATATCTCATTGTGCCCTTAAGATATCGAAGAATTCTTTTGATGGCAATAATATGAGATTCTTTTGGTGCTGCTTGGAATCTTACTACTTGTCCAACTACCTGCATCACATCAGGCCGGGAGGTTGTCACATATAGGAGACCACCAATCATGGATCTATACAACCTTTGGTCCTGTTAGCCCTGTTGGCATGTGCCATACACGTAGAAATCCTCCGAAGCCACTCCACTTCATAGTTCTAAATCAGTTTGTGAGGCTGTTGTGCTTTACAAACAACCCCCCATTTCATATTATTTTTATTCATAAAAACATTAAAATATGAAATGGGTCCCCTTAAAAATAAATTTGATATCAAAACTTTTACTTAATAAAAGTCTGATAATCAAAGGAGCGCTTTATAAAAAACCCTTTAAAGCAATATCCATTTAAAAAAAGAAATAAAGCAAATACTCGGTCATTGCGATAAAGTGATCGCAAGATCACATATCGCAATGACATGAGGGATGCAACAAATAGCTTAAAGGCTTTCCGCCGATGCGATATAGTGTTCGGCGATCGGCGATCGGCGATACCCAAATGCACCACCAAAGCACCCCATATTAAAGCCCCGATGCGATAAGCTATCGGCGATCGGCGATCGGCAATCGGCACATCCCCCTTATTTTAATATCATTGCACATATGCCTTTCGCCGATGCAATATCGCAATCGGCGGGTCCCCTTGTTTGAAACTTAATATATGCCTTTCGCCGATGCGATATCGCAATCGACGATCGGCGATACTCAAAGCATTGTTAAGCCATTCTTGTTATACCCCCCGATGCGATGCGATAAGGCACGGTTTTCAATAGAAAGCCGTTAAAGTGATTGGAAAGCTCAATTTACTGTTATTTAAGGAATAATCACTCCCGCTCGGCCGCCAATACATCCATTGCATGCTTAAAGAGATGTTTTGACCAAATATTGACATAACGGGTATTTATAATGTGGCAGACTCTATACGGTCATTTAATGGATTCAAGTCCTAAGATCTTCCTATAGACTGTCTCCGTGCCGGTTTTAAAAAAGCAAAATATATCAGTGCTCATCTATTCATTTGCTATCAATTGTGAGTTTTATCGCTATCTCTCTGTATTACGCCAAATTTCCTCTCTGTGCAGAATTCGGTCCTTGACAGGAGTTCGGGCATGATGGGTAAGAAGTCAAAGAAAATTGCAGGAGCTTCCAATCCGCCAGCTGCCGGACAAGCCACAGCAAACAGCAAAAAGGGCCTAATATCCGACACAACATGCGCAGGCCTCGCCAGAGTCACTTGGCAAGGAACTTATGACTTAATTGAGGCCGAGAAACCAACGCAGACGGTAGAAGAAGCTACCGCGGATTCATTGAAGAAGTCAGACTGCACTCTCAAAGATTTGGCCAATTCGTTCCTCCATAGGATAGTAGCAAGGGAGAAAATCCTCCCATATACAGATGTTGTGCGATGGGCAATTGAAGAAATCCCCATCACAGATAGAACTTTCAGCACAAGGGATGGAAGGATTTTTGGGTCATTTAAGCCAGAAGATTTGAGGCAAATGTATCATTTGCCTAAGCCAGAGAAAATATACAATAGTGCCTTTTTGGAGAAATTTGCAAGCGAGAACGAGATTGAGTCCGAACCTATCAAGGACTGGAGGAAAAATCCAAACAAAAACAAGCACGAATCCTCCGGTAAGTACTCAGTCGACTCTTTGGCTTCTCCTTATTGCTATGCCGGTATAATGATGTGTAGATTGTAGGGTTTACATGACTCTGCCATTTTTACCATTGAGATGGTTCCTCTTATGGAGGCGGCAGTGAACAGCACGATTATGGATTGGGCTACTATCCTTTTGGATAAGCTAGCAGTAGCTGTTAGTGACTTTAGGAATAAAACTAGAGTCACTGAGAGGAAAATTCCCCCATTCTACTATAGTGCATATATCCTAGACACTTTGTGTTTCAATTCTGAATTCCCTATTCTTGGTTGGAGGTGGACTGTACAGGACCCCTCGCCCATTCATATTTATCATCGCAAGATGTGGAAGTCATCCTATAAAAACCACTTGTATCATATTTGTAATGGTTTCATGGTTCCTGTTTATTACTCAATTTTTGATAAACCCATTTCGAGGATCTCCTACCTAGCCTCTTTTGACTTGCCAGCAATGGCTAATTGGTTTGGTGAAGAGCATTTTACTTATATTAGAGTCTTTGGCAGCCAAGCCAATCCTCATGTCCTCCCATTATATGTTCCTGATAAATTGCTAGCAAGGGAAATTGCATACCAGATTACAGCTAAGAGTACTACACAGACTCTCAAAAAGGAGAAGAAAAGGGGCTGGCCTACTTTTCCCTTCAGATGTGGTGTCTTCACCCTGCATGATCTTAAACATGCTGAAAAAGAGGCCACAAAGATTCAAGCTCTAAATCTGGCTACCATCCCGAATAGAGCATTTGACCCAAAGCGAACTGCATATGCCGCTTTGGAACATGCCAAATTAGCAACATTTGATCATAAAGAAGATATGTTCGATGATGTGTTCTCTTCAGCTGAATCAATAGGTCAAGCCAAAGAACTCGCCAAGATGCGATACAACGATGAAGGGTTGACTGAGTTTAATAAACTTAGAGAGCAGAGGTTGCAAACTCTGCCTCTAGATTTATTAACGCCAACCCAAGTAGCATCATTAAGCGAGCCTAGCCAGCAACAGACAAAGAAACCTCCTGCTACAATGAAAGCAAATAATAACGAGCAGGAGGAACAACAAAGGAAAGACCAAGAGGAGAAGCTGAAGAAAGAACAGGAAGAGCGCTTAAAGAAAGAACAGGAAGAGCGTTTAAAGAAAGAGCAGGAAGATAGACAGCGCAAAGAGCAGGAGGATAAACAGCAAAGAGAGCAAGCGGAGATGCGGCAAAAGGAACAGGAAGAGCAAGAAAAGAAAAAACAAGAACAATTGCTGAAGGAGTCTCAGTCTAAACAGACCACCACCGATACTAACATGGGTGCTATCACAGACCCTGAATTGCAAAAGGAATGGCAGCAGTTCAGCACCATTATCAGTGGAGGAAAAGACTCACAAAAAAGTACCGTACTCCTAAACCAGCAATGTGCAGGATGATACTCATCTCAGGTTCTGAGTGAACAGCGGCCAACTAAAACTAAGGATATTGAAGTAATTCCGAAAGATCCAGCGACCAAATACTCTACAAGTAGAGATATTCTCCATTCGATGGCTTCTACGCCCAAGGCAGCAGAGCAAGTGGTAAAACGATCGAGGAAGAGACGAAGGCTTGATCAACCTTCTATCTTTCCAGAACAAACGGTCACGGGCAATGTAGTGTGGAAGGAGAAACTGGATCCCTCCGATGATTTGACTAAATTGTCACAGTACGCTGGAGCTTATTCAGCTGCAACCATCAAAAAAGCATCAGAGGTAAGTCTTTTAATAAAGACTAAAGACCAGGAAATCTCCACGTACAGACAGAATTAGCTGAGATAAAACAGAAGGTTATACAAGCCGAGGAGCAGTTAGCAGCACAACAACAGAGAACAGCACATGCAGACGAACAGTTAATGGAGCAACAGCAAATAAATAACCAATTGTCTCAGCAATTGGAAGAAGAGAAACAGAGGATTGATCAGGCAGCGATCCAGAAACAAAACGAATTAACAGAGGCTTTGGAGCAATTAAAAGCAGCGAATGAGCAATTGGTGAAAACCAAGGATGAGCATATCGCTCAAATAACAGCGCAGCTAGAAAATATCAAAGGAGATTCCCAGATAACAGAATTCAGGAAAGAGGCGATGTTTATAAACAATGCGCTGATATCACAAATTAAACTCTTATGTCAACAACTCTCTCAAGCGGAGCCACTCTGCGAATTAACTACATCCATAAATGAGCAGGTAGAGAAGGCAAGGGATGACTTGAATCAAGCCGATGAAGCTATTACTGCATATCTTGAATGGCAAGATTCGAAGTCAGGAAAAGCCTCCAATTTGCCAAGGATACTTGAGGTTCATAAAGATATACTATTCACAGAATGGCACACATAGGTGTTAAAGGCAGAGAGAGCAGCTTCAAGGTGTAGATTAACTTCTAACAATTTAGTTGATCTAGTTAACGACACTTTCTACATAGCAAACATGATTTCCCAGTGTACACCTGGAAAGGTTACTACAGCAAATGCATTGGAGCAAACGTGTTATCCAGAGTTAGAAGGCAGAGGAAGATTAATCACCGGAGTTAACAGTTTAAACATGGAAACATATTGGCACTTCCTAGTCAAGCCTCATGAACAAAGAGCCGCCCTCAAATGCTTAACAGATGCCATTCAGTGTATGATTCCTGACATCCAAGACGCCACCTACGCTGACCAGCGCAGTTCGCGGCTCAACAAACCTCCTGAAATTGAGCCAATGCTTGCCATTAATCAGCTCAGATTCAAAGGAAAGCAGCCGACCGAATGAATCATCCTCCAGCTCCCCAAATCGCCAGCCGAAATAGCAACAAAAGTTATTGATATCAGCTTAATTAGCATTTCTGTTTTATAGATATTTAGATTAGTATAGTATTTATAGACT
The DNA here is from genome assembly GCA_000404065.3 of Pinus taeda. Taxonomy (NCBI): domain Eukaryota; kingdom Viridiplantae; phylum Streptophyta; class Pinopsida; order Pinales; family Pinaceae; genus Pinus; species Pinus taeda. The sequence continues at coordinate 3,299 of APFE030105906.1, read as the reverse complement.
CTTTCATGTTTTTAGAAAGGGTCGTAAAATTTTGTAATAG